>CAODLS011456616.1:0-16497 GCA_948243855.1 Flueggea neowawraea | reverse complement strand
GTGAGTATAAGCCTCAAATTTAGGGGCTAGTGTAAATATGATGTCTTATGATTTATTTGAGAAACTAGACTTGGGAGAACCCATACCAGCTAGAGTGTCCATGCAATTAGCTAATAAATCTGTTGTGTATCCTATAAGCATAGTAGAGAACGTCTTGGTTTGGGTTGAGGACTTGGTATTTCCAATTGATTTTATTATCCTTGATATGAAATGTAATTTGGAAACAAAATTGATTCTAAGACTTCCATTTTTAGCTACCTCTAGGCTAATAATAGATGTGCATGATTGGGTGTTAACCCTTAGAGTTGGAGCTAAGCATGTTAAAATCAAGGACTCAAAGGTTAAAAACCAATCTGACCCATTATCTATTATGGAAAATGTTGTTTTGTCTGATGTAGTGCATGAACTACAACAAAGGAAGCCTAAGGATGAAAACCCCAATCAAGAGAACATGTTATGAGCCAAGAAAAAGGTTGTAAAGGCTTGAGAGCCAAAGAAGGAAAAAGGAGTGTGCGAACCACCTATTGAAGATTCAACGGATCCATTAATGCATCTCACTGTACGGCAAATCAAGGGACAAGTGGTTCAATGATGTGATCCAATGGATGCAGTTGGAAGGAGTGTGCCTCATCTCATACATAAACCTCCTTAAGCTAAAACTGTACATCAAGCTAATGATGTTAAACAAGCGCTTTTTTAGAGACAACCCAAGTTTCATTTTTCGCTTGAAATTTTCTTTGGTTCTCATTTTATTTCACTTTGTTTTCATTTTTAATTTTTATTCTTTTAGTTTGAGTTTGTTATTTTGTTTGATGCTTTTGCCCAGTCTTGTAGGGCTTCTCACATATTTGGATGGAATTCACGCCTAGACTTATCCAGGTAGACCTAATTTCAGGGAAGTTCTACAACTCTTTATATTTCCCTCCCTAATTTTGATGTTTGTTGTGCTTTATTTTATACATTGAGGACAATGTCTTATATAAGTGTGGGGTAGGGATGTGAGCACTCCTAATTGAATATTTGATATTGTGGTTGTGTGATGCATATAGTGTGTTTGCAAAAATGAATTAAAGGGTTGAGAATGATGAATACACATTTGTTACTTTGAGATTTGAATTGTTTATTCTAGATTCAACATTAGTTTGGAGCTTGTGATCAAATTTTTTGCTTGAGCTTGTTCGTCTCATTTAGTTCATTCATTAGGTTGTTGAGTAATCACTTGAATAATAAGGGCATTCAAGTTTTCATAAAATAAAATGAAGGAATAAGAAGGATTACTCATAATTTTCTTGAAGCTAAACCGGGACAAGTACATATAGTTTATAATTACTCCGTTGTTTTCAGACATGAGTATGAAAAGCACTGCTATAAGGGGTTTTCTAAGTAACTAGGAGCACTCATCACAAATGAGCAATTTCTTGTAAAACAAAATTCCCTTGATGATGGAAACCTGAATAGGTGAAAAAAAAGAACTCTTAATTTATTGACCGTTTTTGTAGCAAGTAAGTTATCGAGTTGGTGGAATATGTGAAAATGTTAAAGTTCGATATAACTGTAAACCATATTTGCCTATGTTGTTCCATACTTTACTCGACAATCTAATCAATGAGTTGAATGGGTGATCAATTCAAATTGATTATTTTGGCCATTTGAGCTCTAACTTATGTTTGATTTAGGGTATCGATTAGAGTCGATGAGTGCCTTATGCATATTCAACCTTCTCCAATATTCGGTTTGTTTTCATTAGTGCATAATGTAAGTCCTATGCCACCATTGATTAAATTCGGTTAGGATGCATGCCTTTGTTTTAATTCACTCTTTCTTTGAGGACAAGCAAAGTATTAAGTGTGGGGTATTTTGATGAATGCTCATTTATACATATTTATATATTCGGATTCACACTGATTTTGTTATAAATTGAGCATTAATTGTGAGTTTTGGTACTTTAATCATTGTCATTTTCTTCCTCAGGTCAAGTAATGGTGTCTTGATGGAAAGACATGAAAGCAAACCAAAACAGAGCTTGAACAATGATTTCTGTGGCTTTTAGGACAAGACACAGCCGTGTGATTGAAGTAGATGGCCGTGTGAAACCTTAGGCGCATGATTCTTGAATTTTCTTGAAGACACGGGGGAGCAAATGTAAGACACGATCGTGGTTATGTCTATGTGATACACTGGAATGCAAATTGTCACATTTTACCAAGACACAGACAGAATTCTTCAAGACATAAGCATGTGGTATGGTCGTGTCTTATGCAACTTTGTGGATTTTAAGCTTAAAAGCAAGACATGCATAGAGGAAGGGAAGGAATGGTTGTGTCGTAAGTCGTGTCTTACCCAGAATGGTTATTTTGGCTTATTTATTCATGGAATGAAAACCTAATTGAGGGAGCCGCCATTTGACATCAAATTAACACAGATTTTAGAGGAAAACATTGGGTATTCATGGGGGAACACCATTGTAGTGAATTAACAACAAGATCAAGGACTTCACTCGAAAGATTGAAGATTTTTATCATGGGGTTTGTTTTTGTATCTAGATTCTCTTTGCATCATGTTGTTTCTTTCTCTTTGATTATGAAATAATTCTTTGAATGCATCTAGATGTGATGAACCCTATAATGATTTTGTGATTGGGATTTGTGTTTATTCATTTTTTATTCAATAATTGATATTCATCTATGATTTCTTTATTACTTTTGTTAGATTGATTGTTGCTAGCCTTTTGATTTAACATTGATTCATGCATAGGTAATCGAGATATTCCTTGTATGATAGATCACTCATAGATGAAATGAGTTGCATGCAAACCTAGAGATAGGTCGACAAAATCCTCCGGATTAGAGATTGGGGGTTTTAATTAGGAAGAGATTTTGATTAATCAACTTAGTGTTAGAAGTTAATTGACTTGATAAGGTGATTAGCATACCTTAGGAACTTCCACGGTCCAATTGCTTGAATGAATGATTGAATAACACATTGCCTTAGAGTAGAATGTTCCATTACTCAAGTTCAACTCTCTTTTCTGCATTGTTTGTTCTTTTGGTTGCAATTTGTTAATTTTATTTTCATTCACTCCATTCGATATTGTAGGTTAGATAATAGAGGGATAGCAAGTAACTAATAATCGTAGTCTCTATGGGATATGGCACTCGGTACTCAAGGCCCATATACTATCTCGATAGGTGCACTTGCTTTAAGTCTTTAGACATAGGTCGGACAAATACCACCCCCTTCTTAGAGTGTCATTCCATCCCCTTTTGGGACCAACAATTGGTATTAGATCTAGTGATCTTAATAATATCTTTTGGCTTAACATCCAAAGAGTTAAAGTTCTATAAATGGCATTCTTAGATAGTGTGCATAGATATGAAGGATTATCTATTAATGAATCTCCTTTCTTTGAAGGTACCAATTATACTTATTGGAAAATAAGGATGATGATATTTCTCAAATTCGAGAGCATGGTTATGTGGCAAGTTGTGGATGCTGACCCATTTGTTCCAACAAAAATGGTGGATGGAAGAAAATGGAGAAAAATAGAGAAGAATGGAGTGTAAATGATAAAAGGGTCATCTCCGACAACCACAAGGCCATGCATATACTCTATTGCTCTTTGAGAAAGTCTCAATTCAACAAAATCTAACAATGTGAGAAAGCTCAAGAGATTTGGCAAACCTTGGAGATTGATTACGAGGGAACAAGCCATGTCAAGAAAAACAAGATCTCTCTTCTTATTCTTAAGTATTTATTCAAGGTGATATAAGTGCTAATAGGGTGCCAACCTAGTTAGAATGCCATGGTGTACCACTAATTCAACAGACTCCAACATTTCATTGAAAAAAAGATGGAGGAAGAAGAGACTATTCAAGATATGTTTGACCACTTCTGTAACATCTTGCACGTTTGGCATGTGTTAGTTTGGGTTCGATTTGGTTTTCCATTAGTTATGAGTTAATGTTGATTTCTAAGGCTTGAGTTTGGGTGATGAGTATGGATGATTTTGGAGATTTATTTGAGGTTTTGATTGTAATTTGGAGTGTGTATGATTAATTAAAATGTTTTTGGCCATGAAGAGTCATATTTCTTGATGTTTGGACTCAAGGATCAATTGAGAAGTGCGTCCAAAGGCTCAAGGAATGTGAGAACCGTGTCTTGTGGTGTTGAGGAGCAAGACACGGCTGTGTCTTTGAAGACAAGGTTGTGGGCCATAAGACACGGTCAAAGACACGGTCGTGTCTTAACCATGGCAATTACGTGGACACATTTCTTGTTCGTGTCTTGGAGAGGCCCGCCCGTGTGTTGCAATTGTTGTCGTGTCTCGCTTATTCGAGGGTATTTTTGCACTTTCTCGATTTATGTGAACCCTAGTCCTGTAAATACTTCATTCTTACCTTGATTTGAGTGCCTCCATCTCATTTTCAGCCACCATAAAACCCTAGAACCTTCAAGCTCTCTCCTTTGCCAATTTCATTGAGTCTTTGGGTGATTGAAGTAAATTTTGTGATTTCCTTCCTTTCCTTTCATTCTTTATCATATGGGTTATTGCTTTTATGATTGGATTTTTTGGGGTGATTGAGAAATCTGGTTTTTATTGATGTTGGATGGATGATTGATGGATTTGGATGGTTGGAGATGGATTTGAATGTTTGGGTGTATAGGTTGATGCTTAGGAGGAGTTTTTGATGTAAAGAAGTTATTTTTATGTAGATTTGGATGATTTTTCATTTGGGTTTTAAGGAGCTACTGGTTTGATTGATTTTTAGGGGTTCCATGACTAATTTGATTAATGTTAGATGGATTTGGATGCCATGGAATGGTGTATGATCATTAAAAGAATTGATCTGATGAGTTGGAAGAGTTTTAGTTTAGGTCTATGAAGAAAGGTGGAAACGTTATGGTCTAGATGTATCATTTTGGTGATTCGAAGATTGGATTTGGACTTAGAAGGTTGAGAGGAGTTGGGAAGTGTAATTTAATTCGGATTTGGTCGGCTGGAATGGAAGTGGTATTTTTGTAAATATTTGTAAGTGAGGGTGAAATCTTTAATTTTGTATAATTGAGGGAAAATCTATAATTATGAATAAATATGAGGAGTTGAGGGTAAATATTGTGTTCTTGAGGACCAATGGGTAGTTTTAAGAAGTTTGAGGAATTTAATGTAAATACAGAATATTTGGAGGACCAAAATGTAATTTTGAATAATTGAGGACTGAATGTAATTTGATGTATATTTGAGGACTTTGAGGTGGAGTTAATAAATATGAGGACTAGAAAGTGATTTGGGTAAATTTGGGGGACTAAAGTATAATTTTACATAAGTTGAGGGACCAAGCAATAATTTTTCATAAGTTCGGGATTTTGGGCGTAAGTGTTAGATAATCACTAAAAATAGGATTTTCGCCGACATCTGGGGTTCAGTGACTTGCATTCGCATTTGCATCTCATGCATTTTCTTTTGTATTGTTTCGTATTGCCATAGTGTTGTACATGACTTCTGTTATAAATTATCAGTTTTTGAATTCGCTGGATATCAGTGGTGATCAGTCATCAACCACTGGTGTATATCTGGATCATTAGCTCGAAGTCTAGATGAGTGAGATGACAGCTTCAGACACATAGGTCGTGTCTTTCTGAACCTATATGTTTTTTATACGTCTAGACTATTATCTGTAAATGGATTCATTAATGGCTCGATAATTCGTAAAATATGGATTATACATATATTATGTATATGAATATTTAGTACTGTTCAATATATTATCAGTATATTATCCGATCTGTATGCATGCTTGTGTGCTCATTATCAGTATATTAAGTTTGACTCAGAACGCCTATGCTACAGGGGTAAGCGTAACCTTCGGTATACCAATGTGAAGGTCTCGTTACCAGGCTTGGTGGGTAACACTGTGTGTTCAGGACATGCACATGGGTCAGGTGGCAGGTGTCCACATCAGCTAGTCAGTTAGGAATTTATCAGATTGATCAGGTCCCGTGTCTATTAGTCAGATAGGTTATATATGTATGTGATTCATATGACCTGCATGTGTTTCCTGAGTTTGCGAACATTTTCGAAGATGAATTTTAAAACTAAATTATATTTAGCATGTATATGTATGTATTAAGTATATAGCATGTGATATTTTCGAAATGTTTTCAAAATGGTCTTTGTGATGCCTATCAGTCGATCTAGAGTGTTATCCCTCACTGAGTTTACTCACCCCTTCCCCCCTAACCTTTTAGGTGGCTTTGTAGTTAGCTTTCGGTAGACCTCCCGCACTCAATGAGGAACTTTGTTGGAGATCATGAGTGCCATTTTGTTAGGACTCAATTGTTATGCATAGAGGCTCCACATCGGGATACTATAGGTTTTGGGTGTTGTCGCCTTTTTGAATTTTGATACATTATGGACTTTTATTATATACTCACATATGTTTATCCTTTGATATGTATGATATACTTAGTACTTTATATATATATGTATGATGATGATGCATTTTTATATATGTTGTGCGTGTTGAACTATGCTTATGTTTTACGAAATGGTTTCAATATTCGTGAATGTTTTGGGTAGTAAGTTTTGTACATCCAAAGCTTGTGCAAGATGGGGTCGGTCTCTAGTTCAGTTCTCCTCGTACGCCGGTCATGGCCTTTTCGAGTCGTGACAACTTCAATGGTATCATTAGTGGTCTTAAAGCTCTTGGAAAATCATTCATGCCCTCCGAGCTTGTGGGGAAGGTTTTGCGGTCCTTACCAAAGTCTTGGACTCCCATCAAGAATGCAATACAAGAAGCCAAGGACTTTTCATGCCTGCCATTGGAGGAATTACTTGGATCCTTACTCACACATGAAATGAGTATGGAAGAGGAAGAAGATGAAAGCAAAAAGAAGAAGAAGAATATATGCATTGCACTTAAGGTGTCCTCAAAATACATTAAAGGCTCAATTAAAGATGAAGATGATAAGGAAGACTTTGAAAATGTGAAATACCATACAAAGAAGTTCCAAAAATTCCTCAACAAAGAAAGAGATGCAAAGGAGGAAAACAAAAAGAAGAGTAAACTCATTTGCTACGAGTGTCATTAACTGGGACATGTCAAACTAGATTATCCATACTTGAAGAAACATAGCAAAAAGAGGAAAGGAAAAATACTTGATTTTATGACAAGCTCAAGTGATGATGAAGATGACAATGGGAGGCATATGCTTGATGGCAATCAAAGCCAATGAGAGGAATGCAAATGTGGTGCCCATTCCTTAAACTCAAACTTTTCTTTAGTTTGATTTCTTTTGTATATATGCATTTTGATTATTTGTTGCATTGATTTTTATATCTTCTATTTTTTGCTTGATTGTTGATAAATTGATTTGGTGTGTTATATGCATATTTGAATTGATTGCAAAAGGCCTTATGTCATGTAGTATTCATTAGCATGCATTGAGTTTTTGAATTTCAAAGGGGTAGATGCTATGTGATATTCATTTGAAAATTGGAATGCATGTTTTGAAACAAAAAGGGAGAGTTTTTACTTCTAAAATGATTTCTTTGAAAAATATATTTTTCTTAAGAGGAGCTAAGTATGATAAATATTTTTGTTCATTGAAAAAGGGGGAGAATTTTGATTTTATATATCCTTTTTAATGATTACAAAAAGGGGGAGAAGTATGCATGAATTTGTTTTAGGTTTTTAACAATTGGTAGTGTTTTTAACAAATAGTATCTTTATTGCATTAAACATCATGATTGTTATTTTGTTGAACTAATCAAGTGACAAGGAGTATGTTGTCTATTAAAGACATAGAGAAGATTTGAAGATCAGAGAATAAATGTTTGTACTTCACGTGTATCAAGAAAAAAATTCAAGTACAACAGTAAATTGAAGAACTGCAATGTACGTTATACTCAACACAAAACGTATGTCATGGTTGACCACAATGTATGTCATCTTGATTCAACATACGACATAAATCTCATATGAGAAACAGAAGCTACTGGATAGTCCTCATGCCAAAACAACATACGTCTTAAAAAGGAAATGTACGTCATCTGGGAAATCAGTTATGATCAATGTATATCTCATTAGTCTTATCTAGAGAATGAAACTCACCATGTACATCATGCAATATGCAACGTACGTGAGCATACTTTGACAGTGCATTAAATGCAAACCATGTCGATCCACAAAGGCCATAATTCGTCTCACAACGATCCAAAAACAAGAGAGAAGTATAAATACATGCTTAGGAGGTCAGAAACAAAAGAAGCAACACATGGGCATTTATTTCTAACAACAATCAAGCATTAAAGCTCATATTTTCTCTCTCTTTTATAGATATAAGGCTATTGTTCATTAATTGCTTTCATTGTTGCATGTATCATTACTTCATTTATTGTTGGAGTGTGACTGAAAAATAGTTTTTCAAGAGTGTTTGTGACTATAATCAAAGGGTAATTCTGAGGTTGGTTTATTCTTGAACCGGAATCAAGAAAGTTGTAAAATTTTTCACTTAGCTGGAAAGTGAAGTTGTAATTTCTATTGAGAAATAGTGAAAACCCTAAGTGGTGATACTTAAGTAGTGGATGTAGGCAAATATTTGGCCGAACCACTATAAATTCTTGTGTTGTCTCCTCTTCACTTATTTCAATTTTAAAAAAGTTCAAAACCATACATACCACACTATTCAACCCCTCCCCCTCCCTTCTAGTGTGTTAATTGAGTCTACAATTGGTGTTAGAGCCTCGGGAACTTATTTCAAGTGGCTTAACATCCGAAGAGTAAAAGATCTGGGATGGCTTTGAATAATGGAACACACACCCAAAGTTATGCAATAAATCATCCTTCATTCTTTGATGGTTCCAACTTCAACTCTTGGAAGAAAAAGATGACTATGTTGCTTCAATTCTATGATATAGAAACTTGGAAGGTCATTGTGCTAGGTCCCAAAATTCCAAAGAATGAAGATGGCTCACTTAAGGAGTATAAAAATTTTGGTGAGGAAGATTGGAAGAAACTTCATACAAACTTTAAGGCAACTCGAATCTTATATTGTGCATTAAATCCAGAAGAGCACAATAGAATTTCATCTTGTGAAAATGCTAAGGAGATTTAGGAAATGTGGGAGCTGACTCATATAGGAACTACTCAAGTCAATGAGATAAAGATCAATATGATGATGTATGACTACCAGTTGTTCACAATGAAAAAAGGAGAAAGCATCACTAGTATGCTTGATTAATTCTCCGAAATCATTAATGGCCTTGCCTCTCTTGGAAGACCAATTTCTAGTAGTGATAAAGTAAACAAGATTTTGAGGTCATTGCCAAATGAATGGGATGCAATGGTTAAGGCTATTATAGAGTCAAAAGACTTGAACAAAATGGATTTTAGTGTTTTAATTAGTTCTCTCATTAACTATGAGATTATGTTGAAAAATAAAAACTCCAAGGCCAAACCAAAAGAGAAGAACTTAGCTTTCAAAACAAAAGAAGTAACAAAAACATAAGGAGATACAAAACCTTATTGCTAAGAAGGAAGAGGGATCTCAAAAAGGAAGCAAGGGATGATTACAAGAAGAAGAATGATGATGGTTGCTACAAGTATGGCAATCTATGCCATTATGCCAAAGATTGTAGAGTTTTCACCTCTAAACCACAATATGAAAGGACCAAGAAGAAAGAAGTCCTTATTGCTACTTAGAGCGATGAGGAAGATGATGATGATGTCAAGGAGGAAGCAACCTTGCACTCATGTCTCAAAGCTCCTACTCAAGTGATGAAGAGGATAATGAGGTAAACAATTCTTCTCACAAAGAACTTGTTAATGCATTTGAATCATTGAACAAGGATTTTGAAGAGATTTTCAAACTCAACAAGGTTTTGAAAAAGAGAAACAAATCTTTGGAAGTTGAGAATGAAGCCTTGTTAGAAAAGCTTAATGGTGTTTCTGTAGATCATACTTCTTACCTGCGTGAACAACAAAGGTTAAGTGATGAAATTGATAGGATACAAAATGAATTTTCATATGTTTTTAACAAGTTTTCTTGTGGCAATGAAAGGTTTGATAAACTACTCTCTTTACAAAGATTTTCATTAACCAAACATGGTCTAGGATGCGATCCTTTCGAAATTGTTATTAAACAAGTTTTCAAATCAAACAAAAATGATTGTTTGAGCTTGGGATTGCCTAAATGTGCTAGATGCTTAAAAGTTGGTCATATTGTTCATTCTTGCACTAGTTTAAAGAGGACAATCAAGGTAAAGAAGATGTGGATTCCTAACGGAACCATTCTTCCAAACCAAGTTCATATGACTAACACAAAAGGACCCAAAGTAGATTGAGTACCATTGAAATCAAACAATTTTGTAGGTTCAATTCAAAACTACACTATTCTCAAGCTTCAAGTGCATTGACAGTGGATGCTCAAGACACATGAGTGGTGATAAAAGTCTATTTGTAGAAGTCAAAATGAAGAACCAAAGGCATGTCACATTTGGTGACAACAACAAAGGTAAGATCATTGGTATTGGTAAAGTGGGTAAGAAACCTTTACCAAGCATTGATAATGTCTACTTGGTTGTTGGTTTGCAGCACAACTTGCTTAGTGTTTCTCAATTGTGTGATATGGATTATGATGTTAGGTTTGACTCATCCCATGGCACAATTTTGAAAAATGATAAAATTGCATTTATTGGTTTAAGGTATGGAAACATTTTTGTTGTAAATTTGCATGATGCATCATCCTTGAATGAAAAATGTTTGATATCTTTGGATGAAAATGCATATTTATGGCGTAGAAGATTAGGACATGAATCCTTGCCTTTGATTTCAAAACTTGCAAAAAATAATGTTATTAGGGGTTTACCAAAATTGAGATTTACAAAAGAGCAGTTGTGTGAACCATGCATTAGGAGCAAACATGTTAGAAATTCTTTTAACCCAAAGAATGAGATTTCTCCATCTAGGATATTAGAATTAGTGCATATGGATTTGATTGGACCATATAAACATGTTATCTTAGGTGGTAAATTGTATACCTTGCTGATTGTTGATGATTTCTCTAGATTTACATGGGTTAGATTCCTTGCAAATAAAAGTGATACATTTAATGAGTTTGCTAAGTTGTTAGATTGGTTAGAAATGAAAACAACAAGTCTATTATTGCCATTAAAATCGACAATGGAGGAGAATTTGAGTCCAAACCATTTGAAAATTGGTGTGGCAAGCATGGAATGGAGCATAATTTTTCGGTACAAGAACTCCACAACAAAATGGTGCGGTAGAAAGGAAGAATCGGACTTTGGAGGAAATGTGTAGAACAATGTTAAATGAGTACGATCTTCCAAAATATGTTTGTGCCGAGACTATGAACACCGCTTGCTACATAATCAACTGGGTGCATTTGAGAAGGGAACAAATGAAAACTCCTTATGAGATATGGAAAGGTAAGAAACCTAACATTTCTTATTTTCATCCATTTGGTTGTAAAGTATTTATATTGAATAATAGAAAAGACAACTTAGGAAAATTGATGCAAAATTGAATGTAGGAATTTTCCTAGGCTACTCCACAAATAGCAAAGCTTATAGGGTGTTTAATTCAAGAATTAGAGTTGTTGAGGAATATATTCATGTTAAATTTGATGATCTGATCTCACTCCTGGGAAAGGTAGTTATTAATGATGATGTAGGTACTTTGGAAAAGAGTGATGATCATGAAATTCAAAAAGACTTAGAGGAACTAAACATAAATGAAGACACAAATGATGAAGAAAAGAAAAATGAAGGTGTATCAACTTCACTTCCAAAAGATTGGGCAAGAGTAAAAGATCATCCAATTGAGCAAGTAATTGGTGACATAGGAGATGGAGTGAAGACTAGAAGAGCCTCGAATGAATTTCAAAGCCACTATGCATACATCTCCATTGCTGAACCAAAGAATACATCTTCATTGTCCATTGTTGAACCTCTAGATGATGAGTGTTGGGTTCAAGCTATGTAAGAAGAGTTCAACTGATTCAAGAGAAACAATGTGTAGAGTTAGTTCTGGCACCAAAAGGAAAAACAATTATCAGAAAAAATGGGTGCATAGGATAAAATCTGATGAGAATGGCCCACTGGTGAAAAATAAGTCAAGATTAGTAGCTCAATGCTTCAACCAAGAAGAAGGACTTGATTATGAAGAAACATTTGCTCCAGTTGTAAGGCTTGAAGCAATTCGACTCCTATGTGCATTTGCCTCACACAAGAAGATCAATTTCTTTCAAATGGATGTGAAGAGTGCCTTCCTAAATGGGTTTATTCAATAAGAGGTCTATGTAAGGCAACCTTCCAATTTTGAAGACCATGAACATCCCAACTATGTCTTCAAGCATAACAAAGCTCTCTATGGGTTGAAACAAGCACCAAGGGCATGGTATGAGAGGTTAAGTAATTTTCTTATTCAAAATGGGTATGTAAGGGGCCATGTTGATAACACTCTCTTTGTCAAGAAAATAAATGATAATATGTTTATTTGTCAAATATATGTAGATGATATTATATTTAGTGCTACTAACCCTTCTTTATGCAAAGATTTTTGTGATCTTATGAAGAGAGAATTTGAAGTGAGCGTGATGGGAGAGCTTACTTTCTTCCTTGGACTTCAAATCAAATAACTCAAAGATGGAATCTTCATTCATCAATCCAAATATTCCAAGGAGTTGTTAAGGAAATTTAAGATGAATGGAAGCAAAGAAGTGGCAACCCCAATGTCATCATCATTGAAACTTGACAAAGATGAGGAAGGGAAACGGTGGATCAAAAGCTTTATAGAGGTAAGATCATATCCATACTTTACTTAACCGCCTCTAGACCCAATATTATGTTTGCTACATATTTATGTGCACGTTTTCAATCCAATCCAAAGGAATCACACTTAGTTGCATGCAAAAGAATGTTCCTATCTTTTGTAACAATACAAGTGTTATTAATTTAAGCAAAAATCCTATTTTGCATAGTAGAACAAAGCATATAAAATTAGACATCATTTTTTATGTGATCATGTGCAAAAAAAGTGATATTTATTTGAAATTTGTGAGAACAAATGACCAATTAGCTGATATTTTTACAAAATCTTTGAATGAAGAAAGTTTTAACTCAATCGTTTTCGTTTGGGAATGCGTAATGTGAATGATTTATTATTATATTTCTATTTTATTTATATATATATATATATTATGCATACATTTGCACTCATTTACAGTAAAATCGCCCATATGGTCAATTGATGTGATCTTGAAGCAAGTTAGGATTTTTTGGAATATGTACTGAGTGATTCTCCAATTTATTTCACATATGTTGTCTTATTGAAATGCAAATTGTCTGGAAAAGTTGGAATATAACGTACGTCGGGTTTTTTAAAGACGCATGTCATTTGAGTATTGGGTTTCTTATGCGATTAATCAACATTATACGCAGTGGAAAGCACAAGAAACACACCACAAGATCCATGTATGATAATATAATCGATTAAATAAGGTGCAGAATTTTGGTACCTTTTACTTTGCTGGCCGAATTTCAATTTCACCAAAAGAGCCCGAATCAATTTGATCCCTTTTCTCCTTAGCTAGTACTGAATGTGATTGACTTAGGGACTGCAAAAAGACGACTCCCCTCTACTCTCACACACACACGAAATCTATATGGCTATGGCTACGTGTGCTAGCACCAAAACAACGCTCTATTTCTCTTGACAAATTTGAATTCCTCAAGAACAAGAAAATGGTTTTTCTTATTCTTTTAATTGTGATGGCCGAACCTCAAAGCCAGAGCAAGTGTGAGAATTAATTTTCTCTTCTTTTCTCTATTAGGGTTCGGCTAGAAAGAAGAAGAGAGAGAAGGTGGCTTATGAAAACCCTAGGGTTTTCTCCCTTTTGTATGCCGCACATGTAACCCCACAAACTCTAGAGATTATTTCCAAAATAAAAACCCTAGTTTTGTGCATCATGTGGCCGGCCTCCCATCTCCTACAAAATAGGAGATTGAACAAAAAATCTTCTTGAACAAAGACTCTCCTTAAACAAGAACTCTTCTTCCTTCATTTTTAATTATTTAATAAAAACCTTTAATTAAACACATTATTAGGTCAAATTCATAATTCCTTTGGCCAAATGGGTGTGCCAAATATATCATGGGCTCATCTCATTAATATAAATTAATGACGCAACAAGAAAAATAGTTTAAGCCATAACCTAGATCTTTATTATGTGTGATCCTGTAGGTTCATTCAATATTGGCAATGTATCCAAAATTAATTTAAAACCCATAAATCATAATTGGTCTCTAGCAAGACATTATGATTACCCAAATTAAAATGAATTTCAATTACGAATCAACATAACCTTAGTACAACCTTATACAACCCTTTGTCTCTCGATATCAGAATTAGCATAAGGCATAGAACGGGTCACCCTTATTTATGCTAAAATATTTTCTTGATCTATAAGTGATCATGACTAAGTCAAACAAATTATAACACTTATCACTCTATTTGGGTGTGGCCACACACTACTCAGTTTCACTAATCAAGTGGTCGTTGATATCTTCTCTCTCTTCGAGAGTGACAATCTCTTCACTTCACTCATGTTTCTTAGCATGACTCATGGCATACTCAATCATACCCATACGTGTTACTCATTACAAATAACATTAGGCGTATATCAAAGTACACGAGAAATCACCCAAGAATCCATAGTGATTTCAAGTCGATGGATTCAAGTATAAGCGTTATATGAGAAATACTTATGACCTTTCAACCATGTAGCATTCTCATAAGCAGATCGATCCAAAACATTGTTCTCCAACATGTTTTATATTCTCTTATTGATATCTCATATCCTATGACTAGTAAAATATGATCATCTCACAGAGTACATACTAGTCTTGGTTTATTGTCATTCCCATGGCAATAATCGACTAGGGATATTTAGAATACTATTCTTTTATGCTTCAAGGTTTTACTATCCAAATCACATGTTTGATAACTTAAGCAGAATCACTATTCATAGATGTTTTATCCCAATTAAACATGTATAGGAATAATAATGAGATAAAACAATGCCTATATATATATATATATATATATACAATGGATTTGGGGCTAGGACTTACACTAACAATCTACCACTAGCACTAGTCTCAATTATCCATAATCCTAAGCCCAAAGGATCTAACATGACCTTCATGCTTTGGCCTAGCTAACTGCTTGGTTAGCGGATCTGCTACATTGTTTTGTCCAGAAATCTTACATATCTTCACATCTCCTCTCTCGACGATCTCTCAAATGAGATGTTACCTCCTGAGTATATGTTTGGATTTCTGGTGTGATCGAGGCTCCTTAACCTGTACGATGGCCCCATTGTTATCACAATGGAGTTCAATTAGATCTAGGATGCTTGGGATAATTCCTAATCTAGTAATCAATTTCCTAATCCAAACAGCCTTCTTTGCAGCTTCTGAAGATGCAATATACTCAGACTCTGTATTAGAATCAGCGACGGTGTCATGCTTAAAGCTCTTCCAGCTTACAACACCTCCATTCAAACAAAACACATAACCAGATTTCGATTTTGAGTCCTCGGCATCAGTTAAGGCAGCATCAGTGTAACCATTTACAATGAGCTCTTCCTCTTCGTCGTACACTAAGAAAAATCCTTTAATCCTTCGTAAGTACTTAAGGGTCCCTTTGACAATGGTCCAATGTTTTTCACCTGGATCCTGTTGGAACCTACTTGTCATGCTTAGTGCATGTGCAACATCCAACCTAGTCCATAGCATAGCATACATGATAGAACCTATAGCCGAAGCATATGGAACTTTGTTCATGTATTCCATTTGATCTCTTGTGGAAGGACTATCCTTCTTACTTAGAACAACTCCTTATTCTAAAGGTATATAACGTTTATTGGAGTCAACCATACTGAAACATTTTAGTACTTTGTCTATGTACTTCTCTTGACTTAGTCCCAAGAGCCGTTGTGATCTATCTCTGCAGATCCTTATGCCTAGTATAGTTTCGGCTTCACCTAAGTCTTTCATAGAGAAACACTTCCCTAACCATTTCTTAACATTGAACAATGTTAGGATGTCATTTCCTATGAGTAGGATGTCGTCGACATATAAAATCAGAAACACTACAATGCTCCCACTATTCTTCTTGTACACACAAGGCTCATCTTCGTTCTTGAGGAAACCAAACTCTTTGACTGGCTCATCAAAGCAAAGATTCCAACTTTGGGATGCTTGCTTCAATCCATAAATGGATCTTTGAAGCTTGCAAACCTGACTAGGATCCTTAGTATAGACAAAGCCCACGGGTTATTTCATGTAAACATCCTCGAGGAGGTTTCCATTAAGGAAAGACGTTTTGACATCCATTTTTCATATCTCATAGTCATAATATGTAGCTATGGCAAAGTAAAATTCTAATGGATGTGAGCATGACTACTGGTGAAAAG
>CAODLS011456599.1:0-14569 GCA_948243855.1 Flueggea neowawraea | reverse complement strand
TAATACTAATAATTGCATATTCTTCATCTTTATAAAAGATGTACATGTTACAAACAAATCATAAACATAACAAAAATATAGTATATATAAGTTACAAATATAGTATAAACAAATTATAACACTAATATTTGTATGTTCTGCATTTCTGTAAAAGATATATAAGTTACAAATATAACATAAATATAGTATATACAAGTTACAAATATAATATAAACAAATTATAAAACTAATATTTGTATGTTTTGTATCTTTGTAAAAGATATACAAATTATAAATATAAAATAACAAATTATAAAAAAGAGTCCGTAAAATTTAAAAATATGCATTTGTTAAAATGTAATATACAAAAGTGAGTAGTGCAAAAAAAATATTGTAAAATAATGTAAGTGTATTATGTAAAAACTACTTTTTTATCTCATACCTCAATTCACTCAGGAGAAGATAATAACTCGTTCACACATACTACTTGAACCCAAACTTACACATCAACAAGGTGATGCCCAACTACTAGGACCACTGACTCACGGGAGATTAACATTCGTTATTATGTTGTGCTAATGAACAGAACCATATACCCTGGACAAGCTGATATTGCTAAAACCGTCTCCAAGTAATAAAAAATCTATACATCTCCATTGAAACACGGGACGTGTACTTTCAATAAAAATTCTTTGCTCTCATCACTCCCATTTACGAATATTATATCTCCCTCTCTTTGGCCCTCCTGTGGCTGACATGCATCGATTGAATTGAACCACAATTTGGTTCACAACAGCCTTCTTCTTTTGATTCGTCATCCAAAGTGTATTGCCTCCAATCAGGCTTGTCAATAAGGTCACCACGTGCCATCTGCACCCTCGGCCATCAATATGCAAAGATCAAGATGTTCTACAATCTACTTAAAGTGTTCCTCGAAATGTTGAAAATCTAACATCCCTTGGTTGCCCTAGACATCGCAACGCTCGGTTCCCATATTAAGGGGCTCTAGCCTCCACATTATCGTATCCAAGACCAACATCGTTGTCACTAGTTGATGTCGCAGCTTTAATACCACCAGAGGCGGAAGCAAAACCTCAAATATATGGGGATCAATCGAATAACAACAAAAAGTTTCACTATTCACTACCATAATTTATAAATAAAAGATGAATCAATTTTTTTAAATAAAAGGTAAATATATTTAACATAGATTTTGAGAAAAAATATGTTTAAATATGTACTTAGTTTTGACTTAAATGAAAACCAAATCAAACATTTTATCAATTTTGTGAAGTATATTTCGGCAAAGTTCAATATTTGTGGAATGTTTTTAAAATTTGTGAGGTTAAAGCATGTAAAAAGAAGTTCAAAAAGTATATAGCCTATTTGAAATATGAAAAAAAAAGACTAAAATATGAGGCTTAAAAGCTAACCTATACATAGTCCAACATATAAGATTTTTTTTTGAAAAAATCTTAAATTATTAGCTAATTATATTTTTTCACAAAGGGAGGGTGACCAATATGGCCACCCATGGTCCATATGGTGGTCCACTAGTGGAATACCACCTATAAAACGTAATGTGTAAACAAGGCAAAATATGACTAAATGTAAATAATTGAACCTAAAAGCTTACAAACGTCCAAAAAAGCTTTTATATAGTTTGAAAACCCCTAAAACATAAAAAAAATATAACGTGATTCTAATGAGAAAAAAAGATAATTCGATAACATGTTTAAAATTTTAAGGCATCAAATACAAAGAAAACACTTGAATTTAGGCTCGAGCTCGAGTTTCTATAACAAAGTAGTTGAAACAGTTATAATATACTCAAATTAGTATTTATTAGTATATTATGGCCCTCTTAACTCAGTTATATATGAAAGTTATAAACCTTTAAAACTTTCCCATCAAAATCAAGTTTGTATAGACTTTTTACAATCTAAACGATCCAAAAACTGTAAACCCAACTCGCTTGCATCAATTAAGCTGCCTAAAGGTGGAGGAGTGAACATGGCAATTGAAGATCTCACCAAATTTAGGGAGCGCAAGGTAACTTCTTCCATAAATATAGAATTCATAGACGAATTGTTGAAAAAAGAAAAAAGATAGGAACCAAAGTGGACAGTTTGCCAAACTAAGAGTACTCAATACTCCATGGCTGTTTGACCACTCATGTAAATTGCACTTGTCAATCCCTGTTGTTCACCACCGAAGTGTTTGGGTCGGTCTTTATTTGGCGCCTAATAACTTCTCTCGCACTTGCTTTTTTTTCCCCTTTCACAGCTCGATCTCTCTCAAAGTTGATAGCTTTGAACGATAAGGGTACTATCTTTGCTGTTTCTCTTGATAACCCATGTCTCTAAGCAGTCCGCGGACATATTGTTGATCACCATTTAATTCATTGATGTCTGTTCTATTACTTTCTTTCTTTTGGGACTTTTTTTTTTCTGAGTAAAGTTCAATTTTTTTTTAAAAAAAGAATTCATCTGTAAATTTTTGGTCTCTTTTACTTTTTTTTTTTCATATTTAATATTCTGTTAGTGGGTTTCTAACTGAAGTACACTGGAAAATTGTGTAAATTTTTGAACTTTTTTGTTGCTCAATTTGTTTCATAACACTTGTTTAGGGAGTAGCTGTTATGTGATTTCAAAGTCTTCAAATTTGTGTCCTTTTTATGATTTTGGATTCTTACTGGGTTGTTGGTGATGTTTGAAAGAGAAATATTTGATCTTTCTTATTTGCATGGTAATAGATTTTTTTCCCCTGTTGGCCTAGCTTTCCTGGATTGTTGTATTGCTGTTTCCTTTCTTTTTAAGCATTATCTGTAGGGACTAATGGTGACTGTAATTTTTTCTTCAACAATGTATATGCAACAATTTAGGTTTTGTGGTGCTTGGGATGGCCTCAGAGGTCATGGATGGGGTGGATGCTTGTCCAAAGGAGGATGCAGTTGCTGCATTGTTAGAATTCCTAGTTGATCCAAGACTACCTGCGAAATCTTCCACATGTCATACTCCATCGCAATCGGATCAGGAATATGTTGCTAAACAGGTGCATTGTTGTTTCTCCTTCTGACATTCTATTTAACGTTATGAAGCCTTATGCCTGTTTCCGGCCTTTCCTTTCCAGCATTGTTGTAC
Organism: Flueggea neowawraea; assembly: GCA_948243855.1. Taxonomy (NCBI): domain Eukaryota; kingdom Viridiplantae; phylum Streptophyta; class Magnoliopsida; order Malpighiales; family Phyllanthaceae; genus Flueggea; species Flueggea neowawraea. The sequence goes on along the minus strand of CAODLS011456599.1, from coordinate 11,447 downwards.
TGATAGTCTCGTATCAAGACCTTATAGATGTCTTACTTGTGGTAGGGACTTGTTTATACTTGTGTTTGTGTGTCTCAGTTACGTACGTGTGACAAGTTATTGTTTGCTTCTGAACCATTTACACGTATTTCAATTTGCTTGCTTCAGATTTATGCTGTTGTGCTGCTGTACAACTACTTCTACAGGAAACAACGGCCACAGCTAGAATTTTTGGGTTTTGAAAGCTTCTGCAAGTTGGCCGTAGTGTTGAGACCTTCTCTGTTGGCATACATGAAATTCATGAAAATATCAAATGACACCGAGTTAGTTGATGTGGAAAAGCAGCTTTCTTTGACAGAGAAAAAGATTATGGATGCATGTGAGATATCAATGAATACGGTTGATGCTTCAAGCGTGCAGGGGTGGCCAATTTCAAAGGTAGCAGTTTTCTTAGTTGACTCCAGGAGGGAAAACTGCTTCTTAAAATTCAGTTCCATCACTGATGGAGTTTGGTCACTGATTGAAAAGGAATTGTATTCAAAGAAAAATCCAATGGATACTGTTGGTTCAGATAATATGAACAAAAAAAGAAGAATTGTTAGAAAATCTTTTAAAAATGAACCAGTTGTTGATGAATCTAATCTTCAGCACCTTGCTTTTTCTGCTGTCATGGAAGCAACAGGTATTTATCCCACCTTACATATTAAAATTTAGCTGTGGGTGCTGTTAGTTTGTGCAGATAATCTTATGTACCTTTGATTTGTCCATTAGCGGTATCCTTTTCACCTTTTATTTAATTTAAGCACCTACACTTATGCTCTAGCCTTGCTTGCAGTTACTATGCAATAGTTGTTTGTTTGCTATCATAAATTGTTTCTTGATTTCTTATGTTTGAGAAGACGTGATGATTTTTTGTTTGTTAAGTCTTGTTTGTTCAGTGTGCTATCGATAGGAGATTATACATTTAGTTATGTTTCTTGATTTCTTATGTTTGAGAAGACGTGATGAATTTGAAATTAAATTTAATTAGAACTCACTTATTGTTAAACTTGAATGTTTTTGGTGGACAGGTATCAGTCAGAGTGACCTTAGAATTTTGGACAGCACTGTTGTGTATTCTTTGAGTAAAGTAAAGGCAGCTACAAGCTTTTACATAATGCAGTGCACTCAACCAAACAATAATAATATTGTATTGCCCATCAAAGATTCTATTCACAGGTTTGTTTATGGTCAGGATATTTTAATTCTTTCCTTCCTTTTTTTGGAGGAAACTGCATATCCCCGTCCTTCCAACCACATGAGCTTGAAAATGGGACACAAGGTCCACAGGCATGCCTGCCATGGTGGCTAGGCATGTGGCTCAGTTCTTGCCTTCCTTTAATGCTTTTACAGTTTACCATGATGCGTTTGGTCAGTTCTTCTGGTTTGATGGAAACACTTGGATGCTTTGACAAACTCTCTTTTCTTTGGAATCAGGATTGCTTTATTTGTAAAAACATGAGGTTACCTGAATGATGTGGCATCTTATAAGCAAATTTAATTGTTGACAGCGAAGTAGTGTAGTTTTACATGGCAAACCAAATTTACTAACTTTTAAAGTTGACTGTGTGCTGCACATAACATACTTTGCAAATACTTAGATTTGTGCATGAGTGTGAAAATAAAGCTTTTCATTGTACTAATTTAAGTGAAATTTAACATACCAGTCTTTGTTGTTTGGTAGTGGGCTTAGTATGGTATTGTGGGTGGTGTTTTGACAACAATGTCCCATGTGAGAAACCAATAAAAAATCAGTTGGCAGTTTTGTGTAAGAGAATATTTTTTGTTTGGCATTGCAATGCCGATGCATTCTTTTCCTTTTTCTTCATCCTCTAGATGGTTTGTCCGCAATATGGAAAATTATAAATAAAAAGAAGAAACAATTAATTGTATGATGACTGTTAATGAATGTCGTTGCTTGAATTTTTTAGTAGGCAATTATTAATGTTACTGTTTTCTACTTAATTTATTCATTATGGTGCTTCTCTTGCAGCAAATGAAGAAAATATCTATTATGTTGAATTGCTGCAATAGAATTCCTGTTTGATTGCATATGAGTTCAAAAACCGACTTCTTGATGAATCACCTTTTCATTTCTTTGAGTAGCTTACAGGGCTCTTTAGTCAAAAAGAACTCCAGTGGTTGGACACACGCATCAATTGTTGAATATTTTCATCTGCTTCCTTATGCTGGCATGCTATTAAATTGGCTCTCCAAGTATGTAAGATGTTGAGATGTATTATTGTATCTATGTTATATTGACTGCAGATAAAGACATCTCATTATTTTCTTCTAATAATGCATTGCATTTTTCGAGCTTGTTGGGCAACCATTATATTAAGCATGTTTTCGGCATATAGCATATTTTTCTCTTGAAAGTCGGGCTAGTCTCTCTACTTTTTCACTATTTTAAAAATCTGCTAGCCGCTATATGCAGCATGCTCTTTTTTTTTCCTTTCCAAACAAGCCCTATATTGTTGGATATTTCTTTTGTGGCATAGGAGTAATGCCTGATCTATCATATGAAATTTGTCCACCAAACAGGGAAGGGATTTCCCTGCAAGTTCAAACAATGGGATTGGAGATAGCAGATAAGAACATCTTCAAAACTACAGATAAACATTATGAGGTAGGATTTCTGGAGAGATGTAATCAATCTCATGAAAAAGGTAGCTTAATAGACTGCTATGGCAACAAGGGAACTTCAGGATTTCCAAAACCGAATGATGATAATGAACAATTTGGAAGCAATATAAATGCTGGTTTGATGAAGGTGATTGACGATAACGGGTGTCCTGTTTTTGGTGTGTCGGGCAATATTGGAATGTCAAATGTGGAGGAAAGTAGTGGTTCTTCTGCAGCTCTCACAAAAAATGTGGATAGTGGTGAAAATATCGACTTAAAAGTCCAACGTGTTGACCTCTCAGAATTGAACAGCCGTACAAATAATGATAACAAGGTTAAAATTTTCTATTAATTATTTAATACTTCTGATAGTTATGTTAGCTTTGAATTTTTTTTCCTTCTTGCTCTGGTATGCAGCTATTACTCCTTATGATTTGTGTTAATAGAACTGCAAGAACTTATAGAAAATCAATAGAATCTGAATCGTTATGTAGTTGTGTCTCTATGAAATTAAAGTCTTCTATAAATAACAAACTACATAAAGCAGCTTGTAATGGACAATGCTGCCCGTTTTCTTATTTAGCTATAATATTCACTTAAAAAGGTAAAGAAAAGTTCAGAATCCCTTTATGTCTTATGGAAACAAGTGATTGCGTTGGAGTTTGTCACTCGAATAGTGTACATCCATTAGGTTGTTTTCTGTTTCTTTTCTAGTTTACTTTCTTGGGCTCAGTAGGTACTCTCATGTATGGATTTTCCAATATGAATCCATCAAAGTGTAGACTTTCCAGGGTTTAGTGACTTTGGACAAGAGAAGCTCGTTTTGATTCTGGCTGCTGCTTATCTGCAATTGGCCAGAGCTTTGTTGATTGTGTTGGTAATCATTCTTTCCATGCCTTCACTTCACAAATACAGTGATGATATGTCAGCATTATGATGCCCCCTTCTCGTTTAATGTTTTGATTTTATTTTGATCTGAATTTAGTGCAGAATAAATTGCAGATTGATAAGCATTAAAGTTAGTATGATTGCATATAGGGTGTGAAAGATTGTTTGAACAAACGGTTAATACTTATTCTTGATTTTTCTTGTTTACTTTATACCATGCGAGCTTATCATTTGCATGCAGGCTGACTTAATTGACACAAGTATGGAGCCGGTACTACTTCCTGAAAACATAGGTGAAAATGCAGCTGTTGGAAATAGCACACATAACGTTATTTCTTTGGATCAGGACAAGAAGCTTGCCAGTGGCCATGCTGCGATCAATCATGAGTCCAATGCTGATGATCTTGACAAAGTACAGACAACTAAATGTTCAAAGGACAAGGGGTTGTCAGAAACTTTGTTGAGAGTTTTCCTCAGAAAAAGGGATAGATTGGTATGAATTTTTTTTTCAATGCTTTCCGCCAAAAATGGTCATGAAGCATGTTATGTCAACGTGATGGTGTGGCACGATCACCTGTTGAAAGGATATGTGATTGCCTGTCATCTTTAAGTGATGGCTGATACACTAATGAGTGCACACTTTGTTGTCTTAGATCCACGGGCTAAGGTTATCATAAGGCATCTACTATCTGTAGATTGCGATTCATGTCAGATTTATTCTTCGAACCGCAGTTGTTAATGGTTGACATCATGATAAGACTTTTAAATTTTTAATGATACTGTGCCTCTTTTCCATGTTGAAATTCAAATTCCTTATGTGGAGACTTCTCTTTTTTCCTTTTAGCTTTACAAATTTGCACATTTACATATTAGATGTTAAAATTTGATGAAGGTGAATGACAAAAACGGGTGTCCTGCTTTTGGTGTGTTGGGCAATATTGGAATATCAAATGTGGACAAAACTAGTAATTCTTCTGCAGATCTCACCAGAAATGAGGATAATGGTGGAAATATCGACTTAAAAGTCCACCCAAGTGATCTCTCAAAATCGAATAGCCCAACAAATGGTGATAACAAGGTTAAAATTTTCAATAATTATTTTATACGTCTGATAGTTTTGTTAGCATTGACTGTTCTCTTCTTGTTCGCAAATGTAGCTTTTTCTCCTTTGATTTTTGTCAATAGAACTGCAAAAACTAATAGCAAATCAATAAAATCTGACTTATCATGTAGCTGTAAAGTTTTTGTGCTCTACGAATATAAAATCTTCTATAAGTAAAGAACCACATGAAGCAGCTCGTTATGGACAATGCTGCCACATTTCCAATTTAGCTAATAATTGGAATAGGTTAATTTTCACTTTAAAAAGGTAGAAAAAAAGTTCAGAATCTCTTTATGATATATGGGAAAAAGTGATTGGGTTGGAGTTGTCTCTCTAATGGTGTATATCTATTGGGTTGTTTCCTGTTTCCTTTTTAGTTTACTTTCTTGGGCTCAATTGGAACTCTTATTCGTGGATTTTTAAATATGAATCCATCAAAGTGTAGACTTTTCAGTGTTTAGGGACCTAAGAGGAGAAACTCCTTTTGATTCTGAGCTGCTGTCTGCAATTGGCCAGAGCTAGGTTGATGGGGTTGGTAGTTCTTTTATGTTTTCTCTTCACAAATAAAGTAATGATATCTCAACCATCATAATGCCCCCTTTTTTGAATAAGTTGCAGATTGATAAGCATAAACAAAACACAGTATTATTATTTATGGGGTGAAGAGAATTGCATGAATATGAATGAATGGTCAATGCTTATTTCTGAGTTTACTTGTTTACTTTACACAATGCGAGCTTATTATTTGCATGCAGGTTGAATTAATTGACACAATTATGGAACCAGAACATCCTGTAAACAGAGGTGAAGATGCAGCTGAAGGAAACAACACACACAATGTTATATCTTTGGACCAGGACCAGAAGCTTGCCAGTGATCACGCTGCTGTCAATCATGAGTCCAACATTGATGATCCTGACAAAGTACAGACCACTAAATGTTCTAAGGACAAGGAATTGTCAAAAACTGTGGCCAGAGTTTTCTTCAGAAAAAGGGATAGTGGTGGAAATATCGACTTAAAAGTCCAACCCAGTGATCTGTCAAAATTGAGCAGCCCCACAAATGGTGATAACAAGGTTAAAATTTTGCCATAATTATTTATTAGATCTAACAGTTTTTTTAACATTGACTCTTCTTTTCTTCTTGCTCTCAAATATAGCTATACTCCGTTTGATTTGTGCCAATAGAACTACAGGCACTTATGGCAAATCAATAAAATCTGAATTGTTATGCAGTTGTAAAGTTTTTGTGTGCTACGAATATAAAGTCGTCTGTAACTAAAGAATTAGGTAAAGCAGCTTGTGATGAACAACGATGCCAGCTTTTCCATTTAGCTTCTAATTGGAATAGGTTAATATTTATTTTTAAAGGTAGAAAAAGGTTCTGAATCCCTTCATGGAGAAAAGTGATTGGATGGAGTTTGTCACTTGAATGGTGTACACTGTACATCCATTAGGTTGTTTTCTGTTTCTGTTTAAGTATACTTTCTCGGGCTTATAGGAATTCTTATTATGGATTTTCCAATATAAATTCATTAGACTTTCCATGGTTTAGGGACGTTGGAGAAGAGACTCAATTTGATTTCGAGTTGTTGCTTATCTGCAATTGTCAAGAGCTGTTTTTTTTTTTGATGAGGAGTCTAGGGCTGGGTTGATTGTGTTGGTATTTGTTCTTTTTCATGTTTTTACATGTACAGTCATGATATCTCAGCCATCATAATGCCCCCTTCTTATTTAATTATCTGATATTATCTTGATCTGATCTAGTGCTGAATAAGTTGCACATTGATAAGCATAAATGAAACATGAGAAAATTGTCTGATGTTTGATACTTACTCCTGAATTTCTTGTTTATTTCACACCATGTGAACTTATCATTTGCATGCAGGCTGAATTAATTGACACAATTATGGAGCCAGTATTGCCTGAAAACATAGGTGAAAATGCAGCTGATGGAAACAGTACTCACAATATTATTTCTTCGGATCAGGACAAGAAGTGTACTAGTGATCATGCTGCAGTCAATCATGAGTCCAACCTTAACGATCTTGACAAAGGACAGACTACCAAATTTTCTACGGATAGAGGGTTGTCAGAAACTATGTTGAGAGTTTTTGTCAGAAAAAGGGATAGATTGGTATGAATTCTTTTTCCTGTTTTTCACCAAAAATGGTCATGAAGCATGTTATATCAACATGCTGGTGTGCCGGGATCACTTGTTAGAAGGATATGTGATTGTCTGTCATCTTAAGTGGGCGGTGATAGATTGATGGTTGCACACTTTGTTGTCGTAGATTCGCTGGCTAAGGTCATAGTAAGGCATCTACCATCTTTAGATCGGGATTCATGTCAGAAGTTTTATTTTTTTTAAACTGTTGTTGTTGAGGATTGACATTGTGATACAGCTAAATTTTTAATATTACCATGCCCCTTTTCCATGTTGAAATTTGAAATCCTTGCATGGAGGGGAGACCTCTCTTTTTTCATTTTAGCTTTACAAATTTGCAAAATTATAAATCAGATGTTTGCTTGTGTCACAGTCTTTACGACAGCGTGATATAGAAAATCAGATTGCCCAGTGACAAAATTATCCAGACGGTTTTGAAAGGTATATTTAAACGAGTCTTCTCGTGAACCACATTGATGATAAGCATTTCTTCCATAAGTTGCTGAAATGTTTTATGTTATGCATATTAGTTTAATGGTTCTGGTATTTTGCAAAGACCAAATCTCAACTCTCATCTTTCCCTTCATTCTTTATGTTTTGTAGGTGGAGACGATGAATTAATGAATAACATAGAATCCATTATAGGTGGCATTGATGGATGGTTTACAGGCGTTGCTGAAGAAAGGGTGTATCAAGGCTGCGCAGGCTCACCACTATGTATCAAGAAGAAGAGATTACTGGACCCTATTCTTAACATGCAAAATCCTTGTCAGGTAAGTCTAAACTCTGATACTTAATTTGTCACTACGCTTTTCTAACTGTTGAAGTAAACATTATGGAAGACAATGCAACATAATCTTATTACCTATTTAACAGGAACTGGATGATTTATGCTATGAAAGCAAATGGACATTGCCAACTTATCATGTATCTGTCATCGAGGGTAAGGAGTATCATCTGTGAGAAAAAGAATATGAACGCCCGCCTAATTCAAATTCTGAATTTAACTAATATGTTATGATTTTCTGTTGAAGGTGGATTCCGCGCAAAGGTACACGTGAAAAGAACGGATTTTGAGTGTTCGGCGGAGGGCGAAGGTTGTTCTCATCCTCAGCAAGCAAGAGAATCGGCCGCGAAAAAGATCTTGGCCGAATTGCAGAAAGCTGTTCGATGATTTAGCAATTGAGCAGCCACAAGTTTTTTGACTACAGATTGACGGCGAATGCTTGTTCTAACCTTAATCACAAGCTTCCTCAACGTTTTTTTTGTCTGAGTTCAGAAAGTTCATGCTAAAACACGGACACCATGGACACTATATGTAACTCTTTAGGGTTAATTTTATCTCTACAGTTGGATTTAACGTACCAATTCAAACCTCTTTGTGGATTACCTCAAGATTTTCAGATCAAAATCTCATTTCAGGGACTAGAATAGATTGGCATCTAACTTGTTTCAGGTATCCAATTCTTTAAGATTTTCTTTTTGTGAATCGATTCCTTTGAGAATCAACGTGAGATTCTTAGTGCTGAAGGAAGAGATTCTTTAAACCGTTGCCATGCATTGCAGAGACTTAAGTCTTGTTTGGATTCGTGATCAATTTTGGTCACAAATATTGGCAACTACCGAAGACGGAACTTGCTTTCCACTCAATTAATTTTTGTACTGAAGAAAATCCCGACTTTACATCAGTTAATTGCAATTTCTTTCTTTTTTTCTATTACCTCTTTTATTTTCGCTTTTCTGTATAAGGAAAACTGAACCAAGTTCAAAAATTCGCCTTGTCCTTGGCAAATTCTAGCAAAAACTTCAAAATTGAGCACTTAGGATCGTCTTCGATGGCTTTGTTCTTAGTTTCGAAAACCCCCTTCATTATTCGTGTGTAGAGTCTTTCAAGCTGTGGAATGCCGTAATTCCCAGTCTGCTCCACAAAAAGAGGCTTGATGTTCTCCACACAACTTGAAACTTCTGCATCAGACATCATAACATCTCGGGGTTCATCTTCTTCGTCCCACGCAGGAGCTTCTTCAGGAGTTTCATCAGTACTGACATAAGCTGTTGAAATTTCCGGCCTTTCAGGGTTCTCGACGTTAGATCCAAAGTCCTCTGATGGCTTCGCTTGTACCGAGTCTTGATGCTGTGATTTGTCCTCTGATATTGAAGCAGATTACAGCATGATCAAAAATTATAAGATCAAGAAAAAAAAAATGTTCAAAATCTTCACATTGCAGCTGAAAAGCGAGCACTCTGATCAAAGATATCACATTATTCTTGGTACCATATCATATTTAATCAAGATGTCATAGTCTACGACAGAAATTTCCAGGGATGATTAAAATCAGACAACCAAGACACCAGAAAACAATAAAATAGTTAATTACCTGAATGCACAGCTTCAGAATTTTTCTTCTGCCTTTTCGGAGCTTCATAGCTTTGATCAAGATTAACCTCAGGCTGCTCGTTTCGTAACCGCGCACTTGCTCTGGTCACCGTTCCCTGTTGCATAACTGGGGTTGATGGCAAAATGCAGCCCTCTAATTCGTCTGGAGCCTGCATTGGACCTCCTTGGGAAGCGATCTTGTCACAGTATGCAACAAGAGCAGGATCCATCTGTGACAACATTCCATGCACCTGAAAAAATTTTACAAATATTTGCGTGTCATGATACCAAAAGGAGGGAATAATAAACTGGAAAGAGACTTTGAATAAAGAACATTTAACTTACTGCATCTCGAAGCTCATAAGCTCTGCTTACAATCCTAGCACCATTGTAATCGTCTCCATTGTACACCTGAACCATATGGAAATATGTCAGACCTGAACATGCAAAATGAAGATAACAAGCCATGAAGCATTTCAGCACATAATCCTGCTATTCCTAAACATGTGCCTGACCACTCTTCATAAGCGATCCATGCATACATGCACAAGTGTACAGTGCAAATCATATATGCAAACCATAATAATGTATCCCACCTTTGCATTTGTCACTATGAGATCAATGTCTTGCAGAAATGCAGAGTACGTAATATATTGACCAGAATCTACTCGTTGAAGAAGTGAAGCCATGTCCATAGGGTTCTGGATGATCGAACAATAGTTTGGAGCATCCTCATCTGTGACTGGATAATGGAATGCACTGAATCTTTTATCATACAATATCCTGCAATAAAATTAAAAAAAAATAAACCACATAAAAAGAGTAGTAGGAAAATATAATCAACAGCGAAAAGGTAAATCCAGTACAGCTGATTAACACTGATTGTCCTAAAGTACGCTGTCGTAAATCCTAAGAATTAGAACTATGCAAAAATCATCTCACCGATTACAAATATCTCTAAGACACATACGCATCCGACGAAGGGCATGCTGCTCTGCTTCCACCTTGGCCTTTAACTCTGAGGGCTTAGGGCCGCTCGCCACTTTTGGTACCTTGGGGAGATCAGGAACAGAAACTGATTCCCGGGGTTTCTTGGTGACATTTTCCAACAGAACTGATAAGGCAGCTTCAATTAAATGGACGAAAAACAAATACCTGTCTTCACTTGATGGTTTGCCCAATTTATAGCTGACAAGAGAGAATAGATTATGACCATAATATAATGATATATTCAAGCAAATATGCAAAAGGTCAACATTCAATGCGACTACATTCCACTAAGAACTTGTGTTCAATCATATGATTGGTCATGAAGCCAATGGACATCTTATGAAAAATAAAATATGGAACAAGAAAAAGACTGACTGCATTTCTGCAACTTGAATTTAGGGTAGAAAGCATGAAGAGGATCTATATACCAACTTGCACAGAAAGCACGACAACGTCCTAGTGCTCACTATTTAAGCTTTCATCTCATGCACTTCAAATTAAAATACCTAAATGAGGTGCCCCATGTACAACAAAAAATGGATTTAAAAGACTTCCAGCCAAGAATTTAAAGATGAAGAGCAATGCTATGCATGAAAACATTTTATACTAACAAGTGTTACAGAAAAGAACCAAAATACATAGTATGGCAAGATAAAGACAATTATTTATTGGAGAAAATTGCAACTTATTAAAATTGCATGACTTCAAAAATTGACACTATATTGCTAATTAGGAATATCGTCATGAGTTTTAAAAAGATTCTTCCAAAGGACTAGATAGAAGAAGTTCAACGTGATGTTTAGAGAGCCGGAAAAAAAGTTGTCAATTCAAACAGTACATTTAAAAGTGATGTTGCTACTAGCATCATAATTAAAGGACTCCAAACAGCAATTCCAGAATTTGCAATAAATAACTACTTCCAAAATAAACAACCATACATGGAACGGTGAGGAAACACAGAAGCAGCATCCCCTTCAGTTTCCCCATTTGCCGCCAAGGAAGTCCCGAGTAACAATATGGGTAAATCAGAAGGCAATTCCTCCAATAAAGTCAGCAGTACAGCCCTGAGCTGTTCGTGAGCCTACAATAACAAGTTTCAATTCAGACAATGATGGAAAATAAAAGAAATCATCTAAAGATTATAGCATTGAACAAAACTCAAAATTTACTAAAGAAATTGCCAATGCTTACATTCTCCCACCATAGGTTAAATTGTGGTATATAAAGGATTGATGGTGTTGTTCTCCTTGCTTCACCAAATATATGTACCAATGCTTCCTC
>CAODLS011456522.1:0-13307 GCA_948243855.1 Flueggea neowawraea | reverse complement strand
GTTGAGAATACCGTTGTAATCAAGCTTTAGTTATGAAGCTTGAGAGAAGAATAGGTTTACTTTGTTTGTTTCCGTGAAAAACAAATAAGTGTGGTTTTCTTGTTTGTAACCAGCAAAAACAAGGCGTAAACGATTTTTTTGTTGATCCCATAAAAACAAGGATTGTAATTGGTTTGCCTCCACCCAGAAGTGAGGAAGCTTAGTGAATTGAAACTCTCTAGTGAGCTAGAGGAGTGGACGTAGGTCAAAGAGGATCGAACCACTATAAACGCTGAGCTTTGTTTCTCTATCCCTTTCTCTCTTTATCTTTATCATTTTTGTGGTAGTGTTTTGGATTGAGCTGTAGTTTTTGATTTAAACATATTTACAAAAATTTCTCAAAAGATTTTATTTTCAGCAGGAAATCCAATTCACCCCCTCTTAGATTGCCATATTGGGATTTCAGCTTATACTCTGTTTTTGACTTTGAGATTTCTGATATTACGTATACTTGTTTTGACTCTAAGATTTTCGATATTATGTTTACTCTGTTTTTTACTCTGATACTAGTCGTATCATTTTGACCGAGTGCATGTGCTTGCTTTGTCTGCAAACGTTTTTTAAACGTTTCTTTGAACCCTTACTACGTATATAGTGTGTAAATTTCATATACTTTGTATTTAATTTCACATATATTATATTTTGTTACATTGATATATATTATTTTCATATATCTATATGATTTCTCACAAGTGGTTTTATTAAAAATGTTTTAATAAATGAATAAGCGGGTAGAGCGTCTGATTCTCTAAGGCTTGTGCGAGATGGGCTGGCTCCCAGAGACGGTCCGGCTCATACACCGGTCATGGTCCGAAAACGGGTCATGACACAAGATGTGGCATTTGAATTATTATTTTGGACTCCTTTATATAGAAGTGTAATTTACCCTTTTTTTATAATTACCATTTGGCCCTTGAATACGTTTAATACTTAAGGATAGCTATTGCCCGGTCTTAAACATTTTGATACAAAGTGTCAATGCTCCCTCTTTGATCTTCATTCATATCCAGTTTGAAAATTTTTAAAGCTCTCAAACATCAAAACAAAAAAATGGAATTAATTTTATTGGCGACCACTATAAATTGAAGAATATTTCACTATGGTCACTAAACTCAAGTTTGTTGTAGCAAGTCATCAAACATTGAGTTTCATTTCAGGAAGGTCACTATGACCGATTTTAGAAAATTGCCGGACTAGAAAGATGACTAGGCATGCAATATCACTTTAATATTGCCACGTGGATGCCACCCATTCTGTTAGAACCAAAAATCAACCTGACTCATAACCCAACCTGAACCAAACCAAAAATTTTAAAAATTGTAACACCATATGCAACTTCCCAACAAATCAATAACAACCACACCTAACCTAATAACCACTACCACTACTACGAAACCAACCATAAAAAACCTACCTAATCATAAATCGAACCCAAACAAACTAAAACTCAAAATTAACCCTAAAACAAACTTGAACCCATCCCCTTCCTTTCTTCTCCAACAACCACCATCTTCGCTGCTCTCTCCCTCTAGCATGTCCCTCCTTTCTCTCTCTATTTTTACCTTGTGTCACCAACCAAAGGAGAGATGACTCGACTCAAGCTCTAGATCTTGCCACCAACTGCTGACCCAATCTCTCTCGCTAACTCAACCTTCGTCATTACTCTTACTCCTTCTCTCTCAGTTTGCACAATTGTCGTCGACTCCACCACTGTTAATATCTCTTTGCCTGCTCTGTCGCTCTCTCATTGACTCCACCTTCGTCGCTGTTCTTGCTCCCTCTCTCTCGGTCTCCACATTGCCGTTGACTCCACCATTATCGAGATCTCTCTGTCAAAGCAATTAAACACACTGTCATCACTCTCTCAGACTTCATCACCATCAAATCCACCATCTGTCATGCTCTCTCTCTCCCTCTCAAACTCCACTATCGTTGTTGACTGCAATTGAAGATAGAGATATAATTTATATTTTTGTGCTTATTAATTTAATTTATGTACAAATTGTTGAAGTGGTTTTTCTTAATTATTGGAATTTCTTATATTTGATTTCTGAATTTATGTACAAATTGTTGGTTTTGTGAATTTCTTAGAGCTTTAGTGATTCTCTTTTTGGAATTTTGGTTGATTTTGGTATTTTATGGAAGAAGAAATAAATGAACCAAATTGATAGTTTATGAAGATTTTCGGTTGTGGTGACTATTTGTGGTGGGTGGTGTCTGGGTTGTTGTTGGTTTGGTTAGTTTAGTGGCTGGGGTGGTGGTGACTAATTTGTTGGGATGTTAGGATTTTTTTAATTTTTTTGGTTCAGGTCGGGCTGGGTTATGAGTTGGGTCGGTTTTCGGTTCTAACAGAATGGGTGGCATCCACGTGGCGATATTAAAGTGGCGTGGCATCTTCAGACATTTTTTCGGCTTGGTAATTTCTAAAAATCGGTCATAGTGACTTTCCTAAAATGAAATTCAATGTTTGATGATCTTACCGCAACAAACTTGAATTTAGTGACTATGGTGAAATATTCTTCAATTTAGAGTGGCCATTAGTAAAACTAACCTCGACAGAATGGACTAAAACGAATTAAACAAATAAATTTTAATCGCCTCGATATAAGAAGCGATTATTGTTGGTATATTGTTTATAATGCCTAGAGCTTGGAAAAATCCATCTAGGTAATATTGTCAATGGAGCGTGGAAGGGAGAAGTCATGTGGGGATGACATAACGATAGACAAAGTCATTGGAGGATTAGTAGAGAATATTTGGGATAATGAAAAGGAATATAAGAAACTTACAAAGGTATTTGTGGTATTAGGGTTTACAATTATATATCACCACGTGAAAACAAACAAACAGCACTTTAAAGGGTCTCAACACGTTCAGGTCCATCATGGGACCATCATATTAATCAATATACCTTGACAATTACAACCACTCATTTAATTCTTCCGAGGGGAAACACTATTGTCACTCTTTAATTTGTGGCTTTTTTTTATGACTCCCAATATTAGCAGACGTGTTACAAGCGTGACCTAATATCCATTTTAGGTTTGAGACCCTTTTATCCCTTCATTTAATCCCATATATACACACATGTCAACCACAGTCAAGAGCATTTACAAGACTAATTACCTACCCCCGCCACCGGTTCCGCCGCCGGAGGTGACTTTTGTGAAAAAACAGTTGTGTCGGACATTACCAAAACAGGAATTGTAGGTGTACTGAATTTGAACAATAACTTCTCATGTTTCTATTTACTTGAAAGTCAATAATTCAAATGGTAAACTATCAGAAAAAAAATAATTCAAACGATATTTATGAAAAAAAAAAGTTGAAATGGGAAAATTACTTGCCTAAAGCAAGTGCATATTTTTACTCATACACCACATAAATAAATGAGAAGTGAAATGCCACATCTAGGAGCTAGAGTCCTGGGATTGAGACATCATGGGATTAGAGGAGCCAAGATTGGGCACGTGCTTTAATAATGGGAATATTATTTTACATGTCATTCATTTATTTATGTAGTGCATAAATTAGACATGCATCTAGTATATGCAAATATTTTCCTTCGAATGGCATTTTAGAAGAAACATACAAACGTGATAAATTAAAATTGAATTTCTACGTTATATTTATAATTAATATTATCCAAAAATTACCATTAGCCTTCACATGAATTGAAAATAAATATTAATTTTATTTGATATATTATTTTTTGATTGCGATTAATGATATATTATTTATACATGTGTTATTATTATCTCATAGAGCAACAACTTAATATTTACGTAATTTTAACTAATTGAAAGAAAATCAATTTAACTGGTTGGAGATGCAAATCTACTCCATAATCTAGGTGTCCCACGATGATCCGAATGAAAGCAAAAAGATGATGGGAGGAGGAAAAAAAACTTTCTAATACTATATGAGGCCGACAATCCTCTCTCTCTCTCTCTTAAGGGATTATGCCTTTTGTGTGGTCTCCCTAGTTTTTTGTTTATATAATCCATTTAGGGTTATTATATTCCCTATTTAAAAGGGAATGGTTGTTTAGGTCTCATACTCAAACAAGGAGTCCTACTTTTCCTAATTCAATTAGGAGTTGTTCTTCTAATTGAACGAGACTCATTATTAGATACTCATATCTTGACAAAATCCAGTCCGATCCACGACCCTTCATATGACTCATTATGGGCGGACATACTTTTCCCATATCTTCCCACGTCTACTATTCTCACATGACAGAAACATTATTTTGTCAAGATCTTCAGTCATATAGGCAAATAAATTGTGCGATCAACAAATAAAAAGATCAATTACATTATATGCTTGTTAAGGATATGCAACATCTCAAACATAAATCTTGCTAAAAGTGTATGCCTTACAATTTTTGAGGTTAATAACATCCATTGTCACAAAAGTTAGGAAAAAAATTCACTAAAGTCATAAAAATCATTTTTTTTACCACGGTCATAAAAGTTTGATTAAATTACAGTCATTGTCATAACAATAAAAATTTCAGCAATTTTTAGCTTATATGTACATGTAAGATGACAAGTGGGACAACCACGTAAGTAGAAAATGTCACTTCGATGAGTAAACGTGGCAGTGAAATTAAAATTTGGTCCAAATAAAAATTTCTATTTTTCTCATAAAATATAGGAAGAAAATTAATATTTTTCTTATAAAAACTAAATTTTTTATTTTTTATCATAAAATATAAGAACGAAAATTCCTATTTTTTCTCATAGAAAATAAAAATTCCTATTTTTTCTCATAAAATATAGGAAATAATTAATGGGTTCCAAATACATACTCTTTTATTGGTTTTATAAAAATTATTATTTTTTCTCATAAAATATAGGCATGAAAATTCTTATTTTTTCTCATAAAATATAAAAAATAATTAATTGGGTTTAAATGCATTGCCACTTACAATAAATCTTTTCCTACTTCAAATGTTACTATATTAAAAGCATAGATACAATGAAATTAAAAATAAAAATTGGGTCCAAATAAAAATTCCTATTTTTTCTTATAAAAAATATAATTTCCTATTTTTTCTCATAAAAAAATATAATTTCCTATTTTTTCTCATAAAATATAGGAACAAAAATTCATATATGGTTTTTTTTTGTCAATGTTCACAGTGGATAGTTCTACTTTACTCAGATTACCTAATAGTCTTGTTTCAGCTAACTGACTTATTCAATCTTGGCCAATGTGATTTAATCTCAAACACCATAATTTCACATTATTCTCATAACCATGTGAATTGGTAATAAGTGAAAAAATAGCATTGCTTGAAAATTTAATATATTAGCCAAAATAATTATTCATTTGTCTTATAAAAACAGTATCAAAGTAACATTTTTTAAGAGAAGATAAATTAATGTGTACAATTCCAAATAAAAATTCATATTTTATTCAACTTTCAAAATTCGCTATAAGTACCCCTGAGAACTTTAAAAAGTTAACTTTTTGTTTAATAGTGAGGAAATGATCCAATTGGTAGTGTTAAAAATGATAATACTTGATCGGAAAAAGTGTAAGTCAAATAAATCTTTGACCGGCTTATTTCCTCAATTTTTTTTACAAAATATTTACTTAAACAAAGAGTCAATAAGCAGTTTTCTTGAAGAGCTTGTTGGTTTGTGAGATTTTGGCATGTGTTTATTTCATTAAATATACAAATTTTAAATATGTTAATTTTGTAAATGTAAATATTTGACAAATATATTATTTGATTAGAAATATTTCAAAAAAAATCTCATTCAAATATTACATTAACTTATTTGGTTAGTACATATTAGATGTAAACAATTCAATATTACATTTAATAAAATGACCAATTCGACCTCATGTACACTTTTGCATTTTTTGGTAATTTTTTTGGATAAAATTATTAATCCCGTTGCCGAATTTCTATCATGGGCAAAATTAGCAACATACAACTAAAAAATATTAGTTAAGGTTAAAGGGAATACTTGGATTATAGTTTCTTATGAAAACATATTAATCTCAAAATATGACACTATTGAGTTAAAATGTGTAAAATTATAATTATATTTAAATGGTATACTCGGATTATAATAAAGTACATAGGGTTAATAATGAAAAAAAAAACTATTATTTGTGAAATTTCACATTTTTAGAAGACGATTAATTCTTCAAATGCTACTAAAAGATGGTATTTCAAATCCCACAAAAATAAAGTATTTGGAGCAAGTAAAATTTCACTAGATGTGCGTATTTAGTGTCAATATATAAACTAAATGCTGGATTTTATGAAATGTACACATTTCATCAAATACAATATTTATGAGTGGTGAAAAGAGGTGGGTTCCAATGAGGTTGGCTGACCCCACCAAAAGTCTGGCCGACTCCTACCACCCCCACTGCCGACTCCACCTCCGCCAATCGATTGAGCAAATCCGTATAATAATAGTCTTACAAATGTTCATTTCAGAATTTATCAAGAAAGCATGTGTTGCGCAAGCTGTGATCATTTTTATATCTTCAGTATTGCTGCTTCATCTTCCGACATCTGGATGCGATTGGCATGCATTTATTCTATTATTCGTACTTGTCCGTCTCTTTTCGGCCTCTTCCCCCAAACATCGTTTGCTTGGAGTGGAACTGCAACAAAAGTTAATGGACTCACAAAGGACAGTTAAATTTGGCTTGGTTTTCTTTTCTGGTCAAATTTCACTGCCTTGAGTTAGTACTCCATATCTTCAATATTGAATTTGCTGCTGTGAGTGCTTAAGAGTTGAAGAAATTCTCAGCTGTTGCAGCAAATGAAAGTCACATCGGAGCCATTTATATAGGACTTTTAGTAGTCTGAAGGTCAAAACAGACAGGAATTGGTTCTAGGTTGGTCATTGAATTGTACTTGAGGGCTCTTCATAGGAAGGCTATGTTGATCAAGTAAAGTTTTTGTCTGTCAATGGAGATTAACAAGCTGTCAAAATAATGATTCAAGGAAAATGATAGAATGAAAAAATAAATTGTTGTGGAAGCTTGTAGTAGACAAAAAGAAGAACATAAGTGACTCATTGAGTTGTACTCATATTTATATTTTTTTATTTTTTTAATATAATTTTATTGTACTATAATATCATCATATTTTTTGTTAAAAGAAATTTTTATTTTAATCCATTTTAAAACGAACTCCACCTTCTTCAATTCTGAGTTTTGTCACTAACTATATTTTAAATGACTTAAACCAAATGATATTGAAATTTATTTTGTAGAGATAGAAAATATGAACCTAAGAAAGACTCTAGACATGATGTTTTTATTTTTAAAAAATAATGGAACTATTCAAAAAATAATTATTATTCTAAGAAACTCTTCTTTTAGATTTAAACTCTTCTTTTCTAATTATCAATCCGAGTAAGCATATATGATGCATTTGAAAAAAAGATTAATGTGCAGACATGATTGGCTATGTTAATTAATGCTTTAATTGGAAAAGTGAAAGTAAATTATATTTTTATAAGCTAGATTTGCAGGCGGTGGCAAAGTAACACAACAAAAAGTTTACTAAAATAACGCTTTTAAATTACATGGATTTTTACTAATTCCTATGCCATAAAAGCAATTCAGAAGTAGCTTTTTCATAATAATTACAGGAATAAAAAATACTCCTTTCATTCTATAAAAATAAGTCATAATATTTTTTTATATAAATTAAAAAAATTAATTAAACTATTAATTTTATTAAAATTTTTTAAAATATTTTTATAATTATCTAATAATAATTAATAATATAATTTATTATGTATTTAAATAAAAATAATATAATAAAATATGATATAATTATTAATATTAAAAAATAAATTTATATATTAAAATAAATATAAAAAATAATTTATTGTTATGAGGCGAAAAGAATATAAAAAAAGTAATTACTGATCAAAGTATAATTATTGAACCAACTAGATTGACTTTCATAACAAGTTATTAATTGAATGATTTGGCAGCATTTTTCAGATTTCAAAGAGTCAAGAATTTAAATCTCAAAAAAGCAATGGGAGTCTGCATTCCTGACGTGTCAAATGTTGTCCAAACACAACTCCAACAGATGCTACAGTTTTGCTTCTCATTTTATCGTTTAAATTTTAACAGTTGTTAATTATTGGCCAGGATTTCATAACCAACCCCATTTTTTGTATAAATAAAAATATTTTATTCATTCAATCTACAAAGAAGTGGATTAAATAAAATCCGAATGAATGTTGTTCTGATTCTATTATTTAAATAAATAAAATAACTTATAAAAAAATTATTTAGTTTTTATTACTTCTGTCTAAAACCTTAAGAAATTACTAGAAGAATTGGTATTATGAATATTATATCAATTAGAGTCTCCATTAAATTTTCCATTAAGTACTAATCTGGACTTAATGGAGTTCACATGTGACATCTTTATTGAAATGGCATCGATATCACTAATTAGCTAAAAGAAGAAGAAGAAGATTTACGATTAAACAACTTATATAATTTTACGAAGAATGTTGAATTTAATTTAACAAATAATTTTTTCATTCTTCCTTTTTATTGGTTATCACAAAAACTTGTAGAGTTATAGAAATTGCTCAATGTTTTGGCTCCTACACAAGTGCATATGTACATTGTCACAGTTTTTTTATGTCATTTAATTTGCTTTTATCGAAAATTCAACTTTCGATTTTTTAGCATTAAAATTGATTATAGTACCAATGAGCTAAAAATTTTATTCGTATACTTACAAGTTTAACAAGATTTCATAAACTGTTATTTTATATTTTTTGTAGTCATTATAAATCTCTAATTGAGAGATTGTCACGAGTTGTACAATTTTTCTTCTTAGTTGTAAAATAATCGACTATGATTTTGTAATATTACTTTCAATAAATATTAACCATTTTCATAAATACACACAACTTTAATTAATACGAAAAGCTATTTGATTTTAAAGTTGAAAAAATAGGCAGTCAATTGAATATATGGATGCACAATGTATAGAACATTAAGTTCTTTCTTTTATTAAATGATTTTGCCTTACTTTTGAATTTATTCCGTTTATCAAATAGCTGTAAGGTTTTTCTTCTTTTTCTTAATTTTCTTTTTTCTTGACAAAGATGGATGATAGTTGTTTGGTGACAAGTTAAAGGGCAAATATGGACAATATCACATCCCTTTATTCCCATTACATTAGAAAAATCAACACTTCTATTATGTCGTCCTGCTTTTTGACAAACTTTACACATATAATGCACAACGTTGATCCTCATTACTCCGTATATGTATAATTTATATCATTAACTGCAGACGAGACATATATTGTTTGTAACTATTGATTGAGTTGAACACCGTAGACTTCTTGTTCACAAAGAACAAAAGATTGTTCTCTTTCTGGTTTTCTCCCTTCCTTTTTATGACGTATTTCTTCTTCAAACTATTCAGCATTTTTAAGTGAGTCATTAATGATTTTTTTTTTCAAAAAATAAACAAAGTTTTTGCGTTCGAGCTAACTCGTTAACAAATAAAACTATTAATTGTTAAATTAAATCATTTTTAAGAATGACTAACTTTTTTGATGGATCAAGTTATTTTACTCATATAATCTACAACGTGCGAATTAGGAAAAGCGGAGAAAATCTGCAACCCAAGGTGTTTTAGCCATATTATAATGCTACGACACCGAAGAGGAGGTCGAAAACCTGCTAAGTAAAGATCAAACTGATATCCGACTAAAAAAATGTTGTTTGGTCATCTATAAAAATCAATCCCAGATGAACACAATTACTATCATAATCAAAAAACCACAACTTGCAAAGGCATTTGAAAACAACATCATCCCATGAGGTCAAAGAAACGTGTGAAAAAACAATTTGATTCCATGTGTCTCATACTTTAACTAATGGCTAACCATTTAGAATAAAAATTTTATATTTTTTTCATAAGTCATTTTATCTGCTCCTATTAAAAATCAAATTTTCGATCTTTTAATATTATAGTTGACTCTAATGCTAATGATGTACATGCTCATTAGTAAGTTATAGTTTTTATGTTCGACCCCTCATTTATTTGTTAATTATAAATTTCAGCAAATTACATGTTTTAATAATGTTTAGCTAAGAACATAAACATTATTAATTACTATCCTTGTTCACAAAAAAAAAAGGTTGAACACCCTAGACTTCTTGTTGACAAAAAAAAAAGAAATTTCGCTTGCTGTTTTTTTTTTACCTCCCTGTTTGAGTTCTTTTTTCATCAAACTATTTAAGTGAATCATCAACGATGTTGTTTAAATAAATAAAATTTCTGCTCTCGAACTACCTTTTAACAAATAATCTATTAATATTTAAAATAAATCTTTTTTAAAAAATTTTAATCAGTTTAGATTAAAGCATTTATAATTTTTTGAGTATTTATTTTACATTTGAGCCCTTACTTATTGGTTAAATATAAATTTTAAACCAACTGCAGGTTTCAATAATATTTAACAAAACTAATGCATTTGTGATCAATTGATATTAGAGTAACTCTAATATTAAAAGATAGAGAATTCAATTGTATGTGGGAACAAATAAAATATTTTATAAAAAAAGAGAATGTTTAGCTAAGAAGAGAAACAAACTTTCTTAATTACCATCCTCATTTATTACTTAAAAAAAATTACTCTCCTCATTTATTTTTTAGCTGAGTTGCATTTCCTCTCCTTGTTTACAGAGAGAGAGAGAGAGTCTCTCTCATGTGTATTTTAAGCCGTTGTCTCCGGGGAATTAATGAAGTCCTTTTTTTTCATTATATTTTTTCTTTTTTCCATAAATTGGCAGTTTTATTTTTCGTGTATATTGACTACAGAGAAAAGGAAAGGAGAGGTGAGATAGGTTGAGTTGGGAGACTGTAACGTATGTATATGTGCGTGTGTTGGGGGGGGGGGGGTGGGGGAAGAGGGAGAGAGAGAGAGGGCTTTGTTGAAGTGTCATTTTCCTATATATACTCTCGAGGTAGTAGAAAACCCAAACCCCAAATCTCTCTCTCTCCTTCCTTCCTTCCTTCTCCAATCCTTTCCCGTTTTTCTGCTCTCTCTCTCTCTCTCTCTCTTTCTCTCTCTCTCTCAGCATGTCTGTTTCTTGAAGAAAAAAAAGTCCTCTCTTTTTCATTCTCTCTTTATGCACCATTTCTCCACTCTTCCTTTCTATCTCTCTCTCTTTACCTAAAGGGTTTTGTTTCCTACTTCTCTGCACTTCTAATCAACCCAACTAAAACTTGCTCCTTTCTTTTCCCAACAAGAGAAAAATACCCAGTTCACATCCTGCTTTCTGGTCTTGCCCTTTATTTTAGAAATTCTCTCTCTCTCTCTTGAAGGACTGGCAGTAAAGAGAGGTTTGTTTGGGAACCATTGATTTATTTCTTTGGAGGAGAATAAGAAGATGTCCCAGCGAGGGGTTTTTGACAGGCAATCTTTGAATCTGATTCCTGACCTTTCTCTCCACATTAGCCCTCCAAATAGTGCTCCTTCTTCGGTTTGCACTGGCCAAAACGATGCCGATTCGAGTTTCAACATTTGGCAGAAAGATGATACTTCTGTCCTGAAGTCCCACAGTGATAGTTCTATAAGATTAGTTGGTGCAGATACTGAGTTATCTCTCGCAAATCCAACAAGAAGTCCGACGACCACGAATACAACAGCAACTTCTGCTGCTGCTGCTTTGGAGGCAGAGAGTCCTTGGAGAAGAACCCAATTAGAAGATCAAGCGTCAAGGCAAAGGATGAATTACAATCTTCTTCCACGTGCAAGTAGTGGTCAAATGAGTCAATTGAATCATGGGATCTCAGTTCTTGACTTGTCTGGTCTCAAACCCATCAAGGGAATTCCACTTTACAATAGCCAAGACATGGATCCTAGTTTTTGCTTCAATCAAATGCCATATTCATTACCAGGTGATCGCCACCACCATGAACATCATGATCATCGTAATTATGTGTCTTCATTTCATCAGGGTTATAGAATTGTTGGGACTAGTAATACTGCTGCACCAACAAGGTCAATTAATAATGGAATGTCATCAATGGAGAAAATAGCAGCAACAGTACCTCAGTTTCATCATCATCAGTACCACCATCATCAATATGGGGGTAGTGGTGTTGGTGGTGGTGCAGATGTGTATAGTAGTGGTTTGATTAGATCAAGATTTTTAACAAAGCTTCAAAGCAAGAGGAACATGAGAGCGCCAAGAATGCGTTGGACTAGTTCTCTTCATGCCCGCTTTGTCCATGCTGTTGAGCTTCTTGGTGGCCATGAGAGTAATTCCAATCATTCTCTTTTCTCTATTTTTCCTTTTCGATAAGTAATTTTATCTGCTCTTAACAGATATTAAATTCTCGAGACTGTACTGGACACAACTCTAGCAACTATAAGCTACAAGTCTATTAGTATTCTCTAATTTTCTTTATCATTATTGTTATTTTCCAAAGCTTATCTCTGCAACATACTGATAATTTTTTTATAGGGGCAACTCCAAAGTCAGTGTTAGAGCTCATGGATGTTAAAGATCTTACACTTGCTCATGTCAAAAGCCATTTACAGGTTTCCTTGAATTTTCTTTCTCGTCTTCTTGGGTTCTTAATTTCAGTAAAATAAACCCAAAAATTAGAACATATTTCTCAGAGAGTTGCATATCTCTTCTGTGTTTGTCTGTGGTTTAGGGAATACTTTGGTAAGCCAACAGGCACTAGAGCCGAGATCTGTTAGTGAATTAATGAACAGTGAGCGTGTTGTTTGTGATAGAGGACAAGTTCTACTTTTTTGAGAGAGAGAAAAAAAGTAGCCATCATTTATCAATAATACAAGCAATTACTGACCTTACCAAACATCAACCTCGTGGTTAATAAACAATCCAAGAAAAATTCAGAAACAGAAGCATCTAATTTGATCTTTTTTTGACGTGGGTTTTGTTTTTCTTAATTCATTTATAATTTTGTTTAATTCTTCTCTGTATAGTACGCACTATTTTGATTTTCTTTGATTATTATATGTTTTTATAGTTCTACTTCTTACTTGGTCCCCTTGTTTTCTATTCATTTCCTTTGTCTCCTTTTTTTGCCTTGCAGATGTACAGAACTGTTAAGAGCACTGACAAACCTGCAGCTTCTTCAGGTAATCCATTCATCTTTGCTTTTCTTTTCTTCACCTATTTAATTCCCTGATTTCCGCTCCTCATTTTTTAATCTAAAGATTCCTTTCTTTCTCTCATATTTTTTATTTCTTTTGA
>CAODLS011456486.1:0-16854 GCA_948243855.1 Flueggea neowawraea | reverse complement strand
TGTAGGCCAAGATCCATATTTCACCTTCTCTTAGTCAAACGTTGGTTTGTACACCTAAGATAGGGTTATTTAAGTAGGAACTCTTTCCAATTACATCTCTATATAACTCTTGGATCTTATGGGATCAACATCATATGTTGGACACCATCCCATTTTCAACGCCTAGGGTCAAAACTTATTCCTTACCCATGTTAAGTCAAACCATCATTCGAGTGTTAGGCATACCCATTACCCTAACCCTTGCCTCACAAAAATAATCCAACACACCTAACTTTGCCTAACCCATGTTAAGACGATCGATGCCTTGACTAGGTTCGAATATGGAAGGCATTATCATGACTTACTTTTGTAGGGATTGCTTTTGCATACATAGGGAGAATAGTTTGCAATGACTTTTCATGGCATATCGGATTAGGCATACATTCATATTCATAATGTAAAGTAAATAAAATAAAAGTAAATGTGACATGCATGGGCCAATGATCTTATAACTATTACATGGACTAATGAGCATTCTCATTCTTCAATATGGGCCTCCATCTCTTTTAGGATCCATCACCATGGGCTTCCTTTGAGTTTGGACCACTATCTCACCTTTTGGACTCCAATGGACTTTGGTCTTCTTTACATAATTTAAAAACTATAATAATGCAGAAATTTAAATTTACAAATCAATGACGGCTCACAGGCCGTATTTAAAATTACAACTCATTAACCAGGCTCATGCCATGCACCATGCATAATTGCATAATTAAACACTCCATTCATCACACAATCACATATTCACAACAAATATATGCTCCCATATAATCCATTTTAATTTATTATGCGAAGTCATTAGTGAGAAACACTATTAGGTTTATAATCGTGCCAAAATTATAACCCTAATCAATTTCTTTTACCACATTACATGCAACATATTGTTTAATCCTATTAAACATATATCACATAAATTCGGCACATATAGTAAATTACATGAAAATTTAAATATTTTAATTAACATGTATTTAATCACATATGGTCAAAACTAAGCCCATAAGAACTTACATATATTTGGCTCATATTAATTAGGTTTAATTCAAAAAGAAAACCCTAATTAATCTATAATGATACTCGGCATATAGTATGTTTTAGGGTTTAGTTTTTGGTCAAATAAACATTAGGTTTATTACATGTAAAGATATTTTAGGTTTCCTTAACCATTAAGACTACTAGTGTGAACATGTAGTTAAACCTCTCCTATATTTTAGGGATTCCTTTATTATAGGGATTTTATTATCTTTGAATCAACCATGTAATAATAAATCCTAATTAGACATCATATAGAATTCGGCCACACATGTGCATATTAGGTTTAATTTAATATAATTCCAATCAACACTAAGATTAATTATTAAAACCCTAACTAAATACTACACATGTAAAATTCGGCACACATATGTTCATAAACACAAGAATTAGGTTTTAATCAATCCCAATCATATTAGGTCAGATTATTATAACCCTAATTTAGGTTATTACATGTGCTACAAAGATCAAACATCATTAAAACACACAATCATGAATTCGGCCATGAATAGGTTTTATACAATCAAGATTCAAACAAGATTAATTCAAGATACATTCAAGTTTCTTTCAAGATTGTTTAACCTATGTTTTAACATGTTAATCATGGCATGAAAATATTAATCTAACAATCATGAGAATAAACCTGGCTCTGATGCCACTGTTGGAGTTTTAGCCTGAAACACATAGGCAGAATAACAAAAAAATTTCATCTAATCACTCCAATAACAAACCAAG
The DNA here is from genome assembly GCA_948243855.1 of Flueggea neowawraea. Classification (NCBI taxonomy): domain Eukaryota; kingdom Viridiplantae; phylum Streptophyta; class Magnoliopsida; order Malpighiales; family Phyllanthaceae; genus Flueggea; species Flueggea neowawraea. The sequence goes on along the minus strand of CAODLS011456486.1, from coordinate 15,051 downwards.
ATTGATAGATTAAATAAAGATCAAATCTTTACTTACATGATGAGTGCCAAATCAGATTTGATTATTCACCAAGAGCCCTAATTCACCTTTGCCAAGGACGAGCTTTTACTCCTTAGATTCGCTCCAAACTTTGTAAGAACCTTAGTCTTAAGACTAAGATCTCTACTTCACACATACTAGATCTATTCTAGAACGATTTGAGGTGTGCTAGCACTAAATTAAACACTCTCTAATGGTGAATATATCGGCAATGCTAGGTTAGGATGCGTTCTCGTAGAGCCGAAAATACCAACACAATTAGGGTTAGATGTAGCATCACACCTTAGGTCTTTATATAGTGTTAGGGTGATCCTCTTAGGGTTATGAAGTCTCCAAAAACCCTAATAAATCATGTCATGGCCGGCCACACTTCTCCTTTTGGGTTAGGAAGTCAAATTCCTACTTTAAAGGGAAAGGCTCTTAACTTTTAGGATATGGCCATTAAGCTTAATTTTCTCACACTATATGGACCTTTATTTAATCAATTAATCCATGATTAATTAATTAAATATGTCATGGGCTGAATTATCATATAACTAACACATACTAACTATAGCCGAAATTCACCTATGCACCTTAACTCAACATTTGACCTAGTTGCAAGAAGAGAGATAAAACTCGTTCCAGATCTTTCGTGTGCAATCCCGTAGGTTCATTCAATGTTGGCAATGAGTTTAATACATATTAATACTCATAAATCACTAGGGGCCTCTAGCAAGACGTAGTGACTACCCAAATTGAATGAATGTCGACTAGAGCCAACAAACCTAATTGCAACCTTATACAATCTTTTACCTATCGATATCATGATTAGCATGAGGCATGGAACATGTCACCCTCATTTGTTTCTAAAACATTTCTTGATCTCTAAATGACATTGACTTAATTAAATACATGATAACTCTTTTATTATTTCATTTGGGCATGGTCATGCACTACTCAGTGTCATTTATCAAGTGGTCGGTGATATCTTCTCTCTCTTATGAGAGAGTGGTAATCCCTTCACTTCACTCATGTTTCTAGCATGATTCTTAGCATACCCAATCAAGTTCATACTTGCCCCCAGTTACGGAAGGCGTTAGGCAAATGTTCAAAGTATACTAATCCTCACCTATAATCCATAGCGATTTTAGGTCTAAGGATTTCCAGCATAAGCATTGCATGAGAACTACTTATGACATATAACCATGTAGTATTCTCATGAATGGATCTATCCAATACAATGTTCCCTAACATGTATTTATGCCTCTGATTGATATCTCTATATCCCATGACTTTGTAGAATACAGTCATCTTATAGAGCACATACTAGTCTTAGTTTGTTATCACTCCCATGATAACAATCGACTAGGGATAATTTAGAATGTTATTCTTTCAAGTCTTAAGGTTCTACTATCAAATCACATATTTGACTTAACTTACGTAGAATAATCATTCATGGACATTTTATCAAGTTAACTATGCACAAGAATAATAACTAGATAAAATAATACCTCATTTTATTTAATTAAATAGATTACAATGTCATTGGGCCTTAGAGTATAACTAACATTTTTTCGATAAATGAAGTTTTATGACGACATTTATTTGATAAATGAATCGATCGTGATCATTTTAGCAATCCCACAAGTCAAGGACGAACTTATGAGTATGTTAAAGGTTTACTCATCCCAGTGAGAGTTATGTGAATTAAGCAATGAAAGTACAAAATGACATTTGAGATTGAACCATGTTGAAAACTGCTTGATCTACCCAAAGAGCGAGCACACCCATTGGAGATAAGTGAATACGTGAACGATATATCAAGTAAGACATCAATAATTGCTTAAAAGGGATATAGTCAACAAGATTGGAAAGTCCACCTTGTTAAAAGATTTACCTTCATCGAATAGAATTTGGTCATTCAGACTAGTCTATACTTCGACCTACATTATGAAATGTAGAGACTTATTTTCTCAATAGAGAATTTGGAGTAGAGACCTATAATGTTTAAAATAAAGGTTTCATCATCCAATTCTCAATATAAATTTTGGAGAAGAAACCTATATGGCTTATCCTAATAATTTTTTTGTCCAAGGTAAGACCTTAGATATTTTTCGAGAAAGATGGTATATTCATGTATGTTATGATAATTCCAAGGTGAATCTTGTCATTCTAACCTAGTATGGACATCACATTTGTAGCTAAAAATGGTCTAGCATATTTGAATTACTCCAAATATTGGTTATCATCCAACTTTGAGATATATAATATGGGTTGACCTTGGAGTCAAACTCCAAGAGATCATTCGAGTAGATTGTTGTCCCTCTTCAAGTGAGATGGATCAATAAAGTACTTGAGCATTTCAAGATTCAGAAATGCATAACCTATAGATACCCTGTGACTAAGAGCAAGTCTCTTACTAAGTGCATATGTCCATAAACCAATATGAAAGGAAGAATGTGTAAGTAATGTTCTTCACACAAATGTCATTTGAAGGTCTTTTAAGATATAGATTACATGTATTAATTACAAGATCATGTCTTGTAGTAAATGTTTAGGTGTGTACAATTCCTAAAGTTTGTTATGCTGTTAAGTTAGCTAGTGAATGTATTTCCAACACATAAGGAGAATGTTGGAAAGCAGTAAATTAGATACTTAGATACTTTAGAGACACTGTATTATCGTAAGGGCTTACAATAAAATGAGATACAGTGGCTACTCCATGTAATGATGTGGACTATAGGGAAGTCCATATATGGTTATGTGTTCTTATTTGGCAGAAAAGACACTCCACGTAATAGTGAGGAACATATATAAGTGTGTGGCAAGAGAAGCTGATGACATAGCTTCATTAGCTGCAGTGTAATGTGAAGGTTAGCTATACAGTGGAATGGTCCACTTAGCATTAACTACCTAAAGAACCTTTGACAGTCCTTAGTGACAATCGACCTCGATTGCTTAAGGATCGAGAAGATCTTTTATGAGTCTAAGTAAATCAAGACCAAGTATCATATTGCAAAAAGACTTGGTTGTACAAGGACAAGTGAGTCTTAGTACAAGTTTCACAAAGAGAAGTGAACTTGAAATGTAAGTTCTTGCTAGACGTGATTGTAGATCCGTTAATAAAAGCCCATAAAGAATAAGTTCCTTAAGACCATCATGGCAATTGAAGTGTGTAATCCCTTAAAGCATGATCTTTAATAAGATCATTGTAAGTAATACACGAGCACAAATATTGAGAGTTAACATTTGTTAGAGCGTTGAGTGTGAAAGCATGTTGGACAAATAAGTAACCCACTCATACGGGTGTTTACCTTAGTTTTCCTAGTTCATCGGGGGGAAGAACTAAGATGAGGCTAATTTTGAACGTAAAAATAGTGCGCGTTCATAATCAAAATTCCATCTTGCATTTTATAATTGTGAGTTCATTGTAAAGGATAGGAAAATTCGTATGAAAAAATACATATGCCATAGGATAAAATCCTATGCCAATCATCAAATGATCAGATGCTAAAATTGAGAGACTTTTAGGTTATTTTGTCTGAAAGCCATAAGTAATCTTGTTAAGTGTAGATTAAGGTTAGATGGCGAAATACATTGTAACCAAAGCTTCTGCGTGGTGTTGATAATAATGTATAAACATGCGATTCTCTAAAGGAAAGAAAGAATACCACAACACATTATCATACCATGTGTGCTATATACACAACCATAGGGATGGAAAAGATTGAAAAAGATATCACTTTTCCTAGTGTGAGACCCTGTCGTGAACATGCGGTTCTCGGTACTACATATCATTAAAACCCTTAGCACATTCAAAACGTGTAGTTGAGTTTGGCTATTTTAGCTTGTCGTTAATGGTCATGATTGATTCAACCAAACGTGACTGGCTGGGCAAGTAAACTTGGCTATATGGATTGTTTGGTGTAAGAGAAGAAGTTTGTTTCTAGAAACATTTGCACTTGTCTCATAAGTTTGCTAAGGTAGCTCTCATGTAACGTGTCACATGATGTGTAAAATTCGAGAAAAAATTTTGTGAGATCATGAAGTTCAAAAGTAGTGATTATGTGGTTACGAACTAGGGGAAGGCATACGTTCTAGTATTATGGACTATTGTTGCATACACTTTACCATAATGGAGTTGTTCTGTGAGAGACACCTTCTAACAAGATTGCATTAAGAGCTGTTATATATCCTTAACAGGTGTACAACAATTACGCTCTCATCGTATGTTGGTCGCGTGGTTTATTTGTTTGTATAACGAGGGTATCGAGCATAGTTACATAAGTGCTAACCATGTTACATGACATATTAAGGTTCTATCATATGCAAGTGGGAGATGTTAGAAAAAGCAGTCCGTCTATGACGGGTAAACCGAACCGGTTGGTCAAGGTGTGAACTAGGACCGTGGAACTAGATTAATTGGTAAGCCCAGTTGGGCCCATTAGGCCCATGAGCTCATAATGGGCCCAATGAACAAAGCCCATTTGGAGGCTTATAAAAGAAGGAGGAGAAAGATGAGGAGGAAGGAAGAAGAGAAAGAAAAATAAGAGAGGGAGAAGAAATTGAGGAGAAAAAGAAGAAAAAAAAATGAGGGAGAAAAATGTTTCTCCCCTCCCCCATCCTTCCCTCCATCTTTCTTCCTCCATCTCCTTCCACCATGATTCATCTCGTAGTGCTCTCGATCTGCGTGGCATCTAGATTGAGAACGAGACGAGCACTCCCGTTGGCAACACGACCGTGGTTTGCTCGCGAAACCAACATCGGATCCGATCCTGTTCCGCTGCTAGTGGTTGTTGTCTTCCGTTGGAATTGAGATTAGTAAGTCGAACATGCTATTTATACTATTTATTTATTGAATAAATATAGAATTCCTTCAATCACTGTCAGTATTGTTTGAGAGGATTTTTTAACGTGTTTTTGTAGAGCAAGGTATGAAATATAGTCAAAACTAAACACTTTAGCAACAAATCAGTGTCAATTGATGCAAGTTTGGTGTTAATTCACATAAACGTTGACTAATCTTTCTAACACAAGGTGGAAAAAGTAGTTTGTTGCTAATATTTATTGACACCAAATGTTTGCAAGATGCTTCTCACCACTTGTGGCGACTATTTTCATCTGCCGCCAAATATTGGGTTAATTTTACCTGCGGTCACTAAAATTTGTAATTCAGTTCAACTTAGTCATTAAAGTGAATTTTTTTTCAAAACGGTCACTCAATTTTGCTAAAAAATTCATAACAATTATTTGACTATTTTCCTTCATCAGAGTTCATAAATAGACCGACACATCATCAAATTTTTTATCAGTATGTCACGTGAGAAACTGTAATCTGGGTATACTGCTTTATTTCCATAAACATTTTTGTTTTCTCATCCTATAAAACGTGTTGAATCTCTAAGAGTTTCCATAAAAAGAGAAGCAGAGTTGACTTAAATCATTTACAAGTTACAACCACCGTTTTTGTTTTCCATCTCAACTAAACTCGGCAGCATGTACAAATACAACGGCACCATGTCAGCGTCAACACCACCAATAACAGAGCTCCTTGCTGCAATTGAGAAACCCATTCAGATTTCATTCTCTTCTGTTCTCAAGCAAGCAATTGAAGGGGGCAATTTGAAATTGCAGCTGGGTTGTGAAGGATAATTGAAAGTGATTTGCAATTGTTAGTTGTGTTGTGATTCGCAGATTGGTGGCGTTGGAACTCTATAGCCCAAACTGATTGGTAAGGTCAGAAATTGCAGGTGCGTCTTCTCTATCTAGCCAATGATTTTCGGTGAAATTGAAAAAAATTGTTGTTGAGGTTCAGTTTTCGCGGTGATTTACTGTAGCTGTTGGTAAATTTTATTGCCCATTTTTTTTGTGGTCTTCCTTTGGGTTTATAATGTAGTCATTGGAAAAATATGATTGCTTGTTTTCTTGTTGGTGGTTTGGAAGCTGTTGAAATCAATGAAAAAAAAATTGGTTTAGATATTTTGCTTTGAGTGATTTTTTGTCGATGCTCTAAAGTTCATTAATTTCTGAGGTCTTCGTTAATATTTGCTCAAATTGATGTCTGGGTTAAGAGAATATTATTTTGACTTACTGAGCATCATTGAGGTTTCTGAATGTTGAAAATTTGGTTGGTGTGCGTTGCTGTGACTGAAATATTGAAGGACAATGTTTGAGTTACAAAATGACAAGCATTAACTTTCACAAAGAAACATGCTCAATTTCTTGCCCAACTCAAGGGCCATCGGTGTGACCTCCATAATCTGATGAACTGTTATGAACACACCTTCCCTTGGAAATAACCTGCACAAAAGTAGAGATGTTGCCGGTTTTGGTTCAGTAACCAACGGTTCCAGTTTATAGAATGGACGAACCGGAACCAAACTGTGGTTTCTACGGTTTGGTCTAGTTTCGGTTAGGTCCAATTCTGGTTCCAGTTTTGATCCGTTTTGACTGGTTCAACGGCCGGTTCGGTTTCGGTTCCAGTTCCCTCTTTTTTTCTCAAAAATTTTGTTTTTAATCCGATATTTTATTCTGTCCAATTTTTTCCGATTTTTAAATTTTGTTATATTCAATAATTAACTATAGTACCAACAATACATTGTATTCCAAATATTTTTTTAAATAATTTTCAAACAAATTAACTATTTTACTAGTAATTATATCACATAATTTTAAACAAAATTAAAAAAAACTCATTAAATTTTATTAGATGCCCTCACTTGTGGCAGAGGAATATCGTGGTTACAATATCAAATTTAATTATACAATACAAGTATACAACAATTAACAATACATGATAAATTAGAATACAAGTAAAAAAGAAAGAAAACTAAACTAACTTTCGTCGTTGGAGTCGAAAGTGTTTGTTGTGGAAGTGTCATCATCAAAAAACTCCTCACCTTCGGATGATGATGAATGGAGTTGGTCTTGAGTCATTTGAAGTGCATCAACCAATCATCAGCACAAACTTGGGCTTCCAACTCCTCGGGAGCCAATCTCGATGTCATAGAATCTAAAATCTTGCCTCCACTACTAAACGTTTGTTCAACCGCCACGGTAGAGGTGGAAACAGCTAGTACTTGGAGTGCAACCTTCGAAACGATAGGAAATATCATCTTGTATTGCTTCCAAAAATATAAAATCTGAAAATCACTACCAACTTCAAAAACAGTGGTTAGATAAAACTTCAAACTCGTTATGAGAGCTTGAAGAACTCCTTGGTTTCTTCTGCCTATTCGCTATCAATTTGGATCCCACGAACAATGATGAGGAGAAGGTAGGGATAGGCGGAAGTGAGGATGAATCAGATTCCTTATTTGGACAAGAAACAGAAAAAGATTCTAACAATTCATTTATTAAAAGTCTAACTCTAGTAACAATTTGTAAAATATCAATATCATCTTCATTTTCTAATCCTAACAATGAATAATAAGTTTTCAAAATATCTTTTAAAAGATCAAATTTGTTGTTAATCCTAAGATCAAAAATAAATGCAATAAGTTAAATATTGAGAATAAATTTAAAATAATTTAACCATTTCAATTTCATTTGGAAGACAAAATATTGAATTTCTTCAATTTTTGAGCACTCGTTAAATGCACCAGCTATGTTTAATACTTGTTCTAAAAACTCATGTGAAGTGGGTATAAACATGAATAAAAAAAATAGTGGCATCATTAAAACATTGTAAAATTTGTATAAGTTTTTCACAAATATTCCAAGTAGTAGGTAAAAGATTACTACTTGGAATATATTGAGAAGCAAAAGAACATAATAAATTTTTGTAATCAATAGATTGAGAAAGTAATTTGAAAGTCGAGTTCCAACGGGTACAAACATCTTTTGCAAAATGTTTTGGTTGTTTACCATTTTGAATACAAAAATTTGCCTATTCTGGTTGGGTCCTAGGGCGAACCCACATATAAGAAAGAACATTTTTAATTGGTTGAATATACACATTCATTGCTTGTAAACCATCTTGAGTACATAAATTTAAAATATGGCAAATACATCGTATATGAAAAAATCGTCCACCAAAATTCGGTTGACAAATATTTTTTAAATCATTAACACAAGCATTATTAGCCTATGCATTATCAAATAAAATTGAAAAAATTCTATTAATCAACCTATATTCTTCTAAAATATTATAAATTAATCTACAAATATTTAATGTGGAATGAGATTCATCAAAATATCTATCTGCTAAAACTTTTTTTTGTAAAATAAATTTCTCATCAATCCAATGACATGTAATGCTCATATATGAATATGCCCATATATGAATTTGTCAAAGTATGATCACTCCAAATATCGGAACAAATAGAAACATGTATACCATTTGATTGAAAATAATTTAATAATTTTTTTTTGTTTTTATACAATTTAAGAAAAAACATTTCTAACAAAATGTCTAGTAATTGATTTATAAGCCGATTGACAATATTCTTTAATCCATTTATTAAATCCCAATTTTTCGGATGCTTGTTTATTATATGTTTTTGAAATGTTCCACAGCCCACTTTATGTTTAAACGAATACTCCTACAGACAATAATTACAAAAAATTTTAAATTTTTTTATCACCACTAGAAATTTTCTTAAAATGAATTTTAAAAATATCAGAACTAGAAATTCTTCCTCACGCTCCCCCCTCATATCCTTGGGTGGAAATTGGTTGAGTTCGACTTTCTTGAGTTCAACTTTCTTGAGTTAGAACATTTTCTACTTCAACACTTTCAAAATTTCTATTTTCACTAAAATTTTTCATTACTCTAAAATAAATATGCAAATATTAATTAAATGTAATGAAATAACTAAATTAAATTATAGTAAAAAGTAGAAGGAATTTAAAAAATATAATTTCAAAAAATAACTTTGAGAAATATAGAAAACGTAATAGCAATAATAAAATATATAAATAATTAATAAGAGCAATTTAGAGCAAAATATATTTTTGAGAAAATGAGAGTGTAGAAGAGATTGAGATTGAGAGAGAAGAAATGTAAAATTGATAGGAATGAGGTGAGCGTATTTATATAATTGAAAAAACAAAAAAAATAAAAAGAAGGGAAATGACAGTTGGAACCACCCGTTCCAACGGTTAGAAACAAGCGGTTCCAACGGTCCTATTGCGGTTTGAACCGCCAACTGTCGGTTGAACCAGCGGTTTGAACCGGCAGTTCAACGGTTTGTAGAGGGGTGGAACCGGAACCGAAACCCCTTCGGGTTTGGTCGGCCGGTTCCTGTTTCGGCTCAGTTCCGATTTTGACCGATTTTGACATGTCCGGTTTCTGTTCGATTTGTTAGTTCTGGTTCCAATTTTACATGTCTACACAAAAGCATAAACCTAGAGAAATGTTTTTGAACTTCATAATATTATACATTGGACAAATATCAAAATTCATTGAACAAATGGATCGGCACCATGATAAAAGAAGCTAAAAAGCAAAGTTTCACACTATCAATAATCCTCATACTGAAATTAGTTCATACAATACTCAAACTTAGATTAGTTCATACATTCCTACTTAATCCATGTTTCTAATAAAATGTCGATAAGAAGAAAGGCTATGATCTTCCATACTATATCACTATCTGCATTATCACGAGCACGATTGTCAATTACGATAGAATGAGGAAGCAGAGTTTTGTTTGAGTATTCTAGGGTTTTGTTTGTTAGTAAAAGCAAAGAAGCAGAGTAGAAAGTGAGGAAGAAAGAAATGTTTTTTGTAGTCTTCAAAAGTTGGATTACTTTTTAACTTGTTGAGAAAAAGAGGACAGGAAGAAAAAAGAGAAACAACTTGATGCAACTAAGTTTTTTTAAAATATAATCCACATTGTTATTCTTGTCCTTGTGGTATGCTGATTCGTAAAAAATTGATGACGTGTCGGTCTATTCATGAACTTCGATGACAGAAAATAGCTGAATGACTATCATAAACTTTTCAACAAAGTTGAGTGCCCGTTTTGAACATTTTTTTACTTTAGTGACCAATCTGAACTGAATTACAAAATTCAGTGACTATCATGACCATGACCAACATTGCATATACACGAGCATGCATTGCATATAATATACATTGATTTGACATTAAGTATGTTATGCATATGCTTTGAGAATATTTTAGAAAATGTTACGAGAGTGATAAATGATTTATCAGTATGAGAATTAGGGTTCAAAAGTTAGATAATTACAAAAGAGGGGTAAATAAGTGATTTTGTAATTAAATTGAAATAGTTGTATAAATTAGTATTATTTAGTTATTACAGGTTTAGGTATGCTTAGGTGTAAAAATTATCAGAAATTGAGTAGATAGGAAGGAGAAAAGTGGATGCATCTGATTGGACCAAATTAAGTACGTCGCCACCTCATGCTTAAAATAAAACATTATAAATACGAAGTTAAACAAGCACAAAACATTTATTTCTTGCTCAGACCACCGAATTGATTTAAAATAGAAGGGAAAAAAAGAGAGAAAAGAGGAGAAGAACAGATTGGCTTAGAAAATTCGATAGGAAACGTAGAAAACGTCAATTTCGCGTCTACTGTATCCTAGGAGAAAAGTAAGTAATTTCCTCCATTATTATTTGTTTAATATATATTAATGTATGCATTTGGAGGTCTGAATGTTGAAGGAAGGGTTTAGAGCATGAATTGAGTATAAACTCATATGAAGTGGGATATGGGTCTATTCGCATCCAGATTTCAGTCTATATCACAACCGTGTTCTGAGGCCTTTAGATATGGATGTAGTCGAGGTGGAAAACATGAAAGTTGTTTATTTATGTTTCTAGTGTGTATTTGTAAAATTCTAGATGCTACGTATGAGTATAACGGACTGTGGATACAAATTAGTGTAAAAAGGTCTAATCTGGCGGAAGCTATAGTTTGATATTGTCCTTAGACCTCATTTGAACGACGTAGAGTCTGATTTTTGGTATAATTAAACCCTTATATGTGTTTTATACATGGTTTAAATTTGAAAATAAAATGAGTTCGGTTGGTTGTCGACGGGAGAGCATAACACAAACTAGCCAGAATGCGAAAATAGGCCTGATTTGGATTCGTCAACTTCTATTGAAAATTGGACGCCTATAAATGTGGTCTAAAATATATAAAAGTGTCTTAATTCATACTGAATTGCATGTGTAAGTATATATTAGAAGTTTTAACATTGGAACATGCATCATTCGAGCATCGTATGCATAAATTGGTATATATGCATTTTGTATTGATAGGAAATTATGTGTATTAGATGAGAAGGACTACGGAGAGGCTCCAGAGGCGAGCTAAAGAACTCCATCTTGTTTTGTCTTGTGAGTGAACTCATTACGTGTTTTGCGTGATATATTGTATATTGTCTAATATATATTGGTATTGGTTATCTGATTATATGATATTGGTAAATTTGTGCATAATCTGATTATATGCAATTGGTAAATTCCTATTTAATAAGCATTGAAGTATTGATGATCATATGCTAGACTCACTCTCTGTCTCCATCACACATATGCATATAGGATGTTAGAGGATAAGATCTTAATGGTTTATCATGTTTTTTACCAAATCTATTACATGTTGCCGATTTTTGTTAGTTCTGTCGTATTTGTGTTGGTAGTTTTTATTTGCTATAATCTCATTGATATATATACAAATGTTGTTATATGTTATAGAGTTATATGAATAAATGTTATATAGGTATGAGTGTTACATTCACCGTGGATGCCAAAATATTGTGTCAATATGTAGTCGCTAATATGTCAAAGTCAAAATTAGCTATTTTGATGATTTTGACAAAAAAAAAAAAGGATGTTAGTAGGGCTAGGCATTTTGGCCCAGTTTATAGGCTGGCCCTGGGTCAATATAAAATAGAGTCGGGCCTGAACTTATGAAATGGCCCGAGGGCCAGTCCGACCCAGCCTAAATATATATAATTAATATAGTATATTAATATTAATTGGATGTATTATGTGTTATAAATTAGTAAGAGTAATGTCAATTATAAATTTAAAAATTATTTAGTATTTATTAAAGTATAATTTATATAATAAAATATATATTAAATTATATTTTGATTAAAAAATATAAAATATTAATATTTAAAAAAAATAGCTCGTAGGTCAGTCCGGCCCATCCTTTTGGATGGGTGGGGCTGACCATACCTTTAGCCTGATCTAAAAATTTAAGGGTGGCCCAGTTCGAGCTAAAGCCGATGCCCACCCCTAGATTTTAGTAATGACAATATTTTTGTTAGAGGCCAACTGTTTGACACATAACATATATTTTCTTGTAGCAATTTAAACCTTATTATCTAGTTCCATGGAAATTGTTAGAGGTACTATTCTTTTATACTCTCTTAGAACACTCTCTCCTTAATTGGTTGTCTCTCTCCACTTTCCAAATGTTTCTCTTTTCTCCTCTCTCTTATTAAATATTTGAGTTAATTACTATTGCGTATCTGAATTATATCGTAATCTCTTATTCAGTTCCTTAATTTTAAAAAGTCTTTCATTAGGTCCCTGTTTGTTCACAGTGTCAGCTTATAACAGATGTTCAACACCTTATTCTGATATTTATTTCTTCAATTTTACATATAAATGCTCTGTGCAGAACTTCTGATACTAAAATTAGGTGTTAAATATATGTTTAAAGCTGACATTGTGTACAAGCAGGGGCTTAATGAGAGATTTTTTAAAATTAAAGGACTGAATAAAAGATTACAGTATAACTAAAAAATGTAATAGTAATTAACCCCAAATATTTTTTACTCTCTCAATTTATTGAGAGCAAACGTGTGTGTACATATTCAATCTCCATATTTTTAGTTCTCTCTTTTTGTTTTTAGTTTTTAACAGGTGGAATTTAATTCTCTTATTGAATGTCTACACTAAAGTATTTTTTTAAAAGAAAAAAAGGTAAGAAAAAATTTTGTACTCTAAGACTATATTTGGTTGAAGAGGAAGAAAAGGAGAGTTTGACTCCTCAAAAAAGCCTATACATACCGAGTCTTAACCCTGACCTAAATTAGAAGAAAATCTCTGACCAAAATAATAGTAGTCTACTATAGTATAATTCTTAAATAATAATAATAATAATTTTTCGATGACAAAATAATAATAATCAATATCAAATCATCTAAAATAAGAGTGCTTTTGAATCTGTCCAGCTGTCAAAATATTTGTCTACGTCAGCAGCAATCTGCACAAGTTAGCCCAGTGTAATCATTTCACGACATGCCCATGTCGTTTTTCAAGTCTCTACTGCCAAGTCACAAAAAAGTCACTCTTTTTAGTCGACAAAACTTAAAAACAATATAAAAGGCTATTAAGAATCAATTCACCTAAAAGTTATAATTAATAGGTGAGATCTAAAATTTGATTTTTTTATATTAATTATACAATATATTATATTTAATTTACTATTTTTTAATTTTAACATTTTAAATTTTATAATTATATAAATAACACATTTTAAATTTCAAGATTAAAAATATCACTTCTTCAAACTCCACTATTAAAAATATCACATTAATTTTTATATAAATTTTAATTTTTCGTTTTATTTTTTCAAGTTTTTCTCTTTTTTCTTTCCTCTCTCTCTCTTCTCCTCTCAAACCCTAGCCGCCCTTCCTCTCCTCTCCTCTCCTCTCTCCTTCGACTACCTCTCTCAAACCCTACCACATTTTTTCTGTCTCCCCTTTCAAACCATAGCACACCTTCCTTTTCTCTCTCTCTCTCTCTCTCTCTCTCTCTCTCTTCAATCTCGTCGGTTGTCGCTCCTCGTCGTCACTTGTCGCTTGCTGAGAAAAGAGGTTGTCGATTTAGATTTGGCGAGTTTGTCTTCTGTCAGAGGTGACATCAACTGCGTTCGGCAATTGGTAGAACAACTTAGGGAAGCGGCGTGCTTGGCCCGGCGACTAAGGTTAAAACCCTAGTTGTTGCCTTTGTTTTTTTCTATTAAATTGTTTTTTGGTCCCTACTTTTTTAAGAAAAAATATTTAGAATGCCTTAATCGCAGGTTCTGTTTTGTTATTGGAATTAAGTCCCCTATATTCTGTTTTTTTTTTATGAACTTTGTTGTTTTTTTATGTATTGTTGTTTTTCATGAACTTGTATTTAAAAAAAATTACATTTTTGATATGTGATAATTTAAAGCGGCATTCTTAATACTTGAAAACTTGATATGTCATTTTTAATAAGTGTAATTTTTCTGGGTGATAATATGTAATTTTTTTCATTTTATTCCATAGCTCTTAACATACTGTCTCAAGTGAAAGCCCACTAAGTCCATTGCTATTAAGACTTGTACAGGTCTTCTTTTATCTTATGTTTAAATAATTCAATTTAATTAGTTAATAACTGAAAACGAAGAAATTTAAATTTAGGTAGTTTGTCTAATACTATATGGAGGAATTGATGGTGGACTCAAGGAATTTTGCTGGAGGGAATTGTGTTTTTCCTTATAGTAATTGCACTGCATTTTTAAGGAAAGATGAGGGGGAAATAATGAAGAATGGGAATAAGAATGGTTCTAGCTTCAACGGGGCTTTGATGGGAAGAAGGGAAGTCAGGGTCTGATAAGTTTTTGAAGTAACTACTCTTGCTGCAAATGGACAATCTTCTGAGGTGGTTTATTACCCACGAGCGGCATTCTGCAGTTTTGCGTGAAGGCCTCTTCAGTGTGAGCTGGTTGCAGATCAACTATATGCGAGTATGAGGTTCAAGATGGCTTTTGAAACTTAAAGACTCTGTCCATATTTAGTTGGTTCATGGGGACAATCTGTGTTGTTCAGGATGTTGATCTTCTTCGGTGGCCAAATTCACCTTGGAGATTTCTGCAGGTTACGTGGGATGAGCAAAATTTGCTTCGGATTATGGGACGAGTTAATCCATGGCTAGTGGAATTGGTGTCAATTGGACCTGCCTTTCATATATACCCTTTCTCACCATTCAGGAATCTAGTTTTTATCCATATTTCCTAACAAAGGCAAAGAATAAACAACAAAAGACACAAAAATATAAGAGAATT
>CAODLS011456310.1:0-22514 GCA_948243855.1 Flueggea neowawraea | reverse complement strand
AGATACATATAAAACAAAAATTTTAGATCATTCTTAATTTTTACTATTTACAAACTAAAAAAACTACAATATACTACCTGCTTAATACATAAAATGCTACACTCTCAAACAAGCCCAATATTTTCTATTAGTCATTCAAATATATATATAATTTATAAAGAAATATTATTCTTTCTAAATATCAAATTTACAGCCAATAAAATTTATTAATTTACAAGCTATATGTTAGAAACTTAGGTCCACATATGAAGGGTACGGGTTGTACGCAGTTTGATTAGGAAATGAGTATTCAACCAAGTAGACCTAAATATTAATTGGTTATATAATTGTAATTAGTTAGAATTGGTATAATATTATTCAATTTAGGAGATTACGTATAAAGTATTACAAATGAATGTTAGGGCAAATTTAACAAGACTAATAATGACTATTAGAGTGGCCACACCACACAAAAGCAGCAAACTCCCTAGAGAGGAGTGTGCTATAGGAGGAGAAAGATTTATCTTCTAAGTAAAAAATGGAAGCTTTATTGCTTAAATCTCATATGAAAGATTCAGTCGCTTGAACCCAGGATTCAGATTTATAGGTTATATTTAGTTGAGAAAATAATTTTTATTTTCTATTTTCGGTTTTGTTTTTATTTGTTTGAAATAAAATAAAAAATAATAGAAAATTTTAGTATTGTATGAACAAATTTTTTATTTTTTTATTTCTATGTTCTAGAAAAAAAGGGAAAATTTTTCACAACTAAAAAAGCACATAACTTTTCATTAATTTGACCAAATATAATTCGGAATGTGCATATAATATTATTCATCGTTCGTTAGTGGAAAGCTAAGTTTATTGCTAATTAGTGTACTGTATTTCGATTCCATTTTTAATTGGATGAAAAAATAGCAATGAAATTTTGATTCTTTTATTTTTTCGAAATTTTCAAGTAGCTAGATGTCGTTTTAATATTTTGCAATGAAATTTCTTTGTAAATGTGCTTGCCTTAAAAGTTCAGTCTTCACGATTCAAGATACCGTTACTGATCATGAATTAGTTTCTGATTTTTCTTATTCATTTGGTTGTCCACAGAAAAACAGTTTTTTGTTTCTGAAAAAGTGAGAAAAGAAGGTGACTTGCAACAACAATTTTACTGTATATGATCATATGAATCTGTCCCCATTATATGATATTAAAAAAATTTTAGTTAAATTTAGCGAGAAACAAATCTTGTAACTTAAATATTATCAAACGATGGAATGACAAAGATGAAAATAAATCGTAACTAGACTCGTATTATCCGTAGCATAAAAACCTCAAGAAACACCCTTTCCACTAAAATTTAAACTTTGTCCAATAATTTGCCAAGCGCACTATGACATTAATCTACCACGTAAACGAAAGTTGCAAAATTAGTGATATTTAAAATTGAGGGCAATGAAAATAGTATTATATTTACTTAATGGATGGAGTTCAATCGAACGGTAGTGATTCAATGCGACCCACTAATTTAAAGAAGAGAAAGGGCCTATCTGGCCCATTATAAAAGCGCAACCCATGCTTTTGGCATCTTCCAAACCGGACCAATCTCCGTTGCAGTCCCACACGTGAAAATGTCCACCAACAGAAACTGCTTTCTTTTTTTTGTATTTAATAAGTATTTTTATTTATTATTTTTGTCTTATATAGAAAATTTATTATTCATGGTAATTTTTTTTCTCACAAAATAACTAATTTTATTGAACAAGACATTTAATGAATAAATAGAAGAGGAGATAAAGAATATAGATGAATATACAGAGAACCTTTTTTATACGCATTTGGAGATACAAAATTAAAAAAATATATTTATAACAATAATATATTATATATATAAGTATATCTGATCAATAGGTAAATACTAACTAGATATTTATAACAGTAAAAGATATATAATATATAAATTATTAAATTGACAATATAATAAATATTACTAAATTGATTCTTATGAAACAAACCAATACAGTTAAGAGTTATATTTAAATTTTTTTATCAATATGCAATCCAATCCTCAATTTATCTCAACTAAACAAACTTTAAAACTATACAAAATTTATTAAAATGATATTTATCCTTCTGCTACCATCATATATAGTTCATATAACAATTTAGAAACTCCTCTGACTCCTTCACGGCCTACTCAACCAAAAACATGGAATTGTTCTAGGTGACTTTGGTCTTCAAGCGCTCTTCGTTTTTTTTTTCTTCTTTTCTTTTTTCAACTACACAAGAAAGAATCAATTTTCAAATGCCATAACCTCCAAGGCGTTAACCCTCCCGCTCAATTCGAAGACCTTATGATCTTGAGGCATATTGTTGGAAAAAGTGGTTCGCCCATAACGAGTGAATCGAACTCGGTCGATCAAGATGTGAACCAGAACGATAGACCGAGAGCAATTAACAAACTCAATTGAGATGGACCCATAAGGTTCATGTGCTAAGTCCATTGGGCTCAATCCCATTTAATGGCTTATAAATATGAGTGAGGAAATAAAAAAAGAGGAGAGGAAAAAGAAAAGAAAGAAGAAGAAAAAAAAAAGAGGGAGGGAGAAAACGTTTCTCCCCTCCTTCATCATTCCCTCCATCTTCCTTTCTCTATATCCTTCCTCCATCATTCATCGTTTGTCGATCCCGATCCGAAGTGGCATCTAGACTGCTAAACAGACGAGCACTCTCGTCGACAATCCGACCGTGGTTTGCTCGCAAGACCAACATAGTCCAAATCCTGACCTTGATGTCTTCCGCTGCTGATTGGGTCAAGCGTCCACTGGAATCGAGGTAGGTAACTCAAACCTACTATTATATACTGTTTATTTATTAAATCGATAGCTAAATTCCTTCACATATGTTCTTCCCACTTAATCTACCCACTCACGGCTTGTCATTCCCCTTTAACTAGTATTTCTATGGTTTTTGTCATTAATACGACCGTGCTTCATAGAGACTAACTGTGAGTTAGTTATTGTGTATCCAATCAACCTATTTTATTGCACGTATCAAGGTGAAAATTTGTTCTATCTATTTAATTATTCTGGGATTCAGTATGATTGGACAAACTATTTTACACATATTTTATCAGTAACAAAAATTGTTAAAAGAGATTAAAAATTGTTGTGCATATTTTCAGAACAGGAAATCTATAGCATACTAGACTCATATAGGTAAAAATTCTAGTCCAAATCCAATTACTTCTAACTCAATCTGGTGATCCGCATTTTGGTATTTGATAGGGAGATAGGGTCGATGCTTTATACGACATTGCCGTGGGCTTTTGTAGAGTCTAGGCGAGAGCCACACTGTAGTAACTACCTTTCCGACCTTTTAGGGAATGCTCTTTTGGGATTGGCTATCTTACTTTTATAATTAAATATTTTTATATTTTTAGTAGTTAAAATTTATTTAAATTTAATTTAATAATTCGAATTATATTATTTATTATTATTTTTTAATATATTAACATAATTTAAATTATAAAATTAAATTTACATAATTTAAATAAATTTTGACCAGTAAAAATACTTAAAATATATAACTATAAAATCACCGGAACTAAGTCCTTGCCATCTCCGCACTTCATGTTGAGAAAATGGAATGAATAATAAATGGATGACAGTTTTTTTGTAATTAGCCTTCTTGGATTCTCTCTTAACAAAACTTTCTTTTTATGCGAAATATATTTAGTTTTTGAATGATAATCGTCCAACCCCTTAATACTAACTCAGCAAGTAGTATTAGTTTCCTAAGTGTAATCGAGCTAAGTTGAGTTTTAGAGTAAGCTCAGCTCGATTAAAATTTTTCAAGCTAAAAACTTTTCTCAAATTCAATTCGTTACAAGGCACGCGAATTCACGAACTTTTCAAATTAGACTCAACAAAAGTTCGAATAAAATTATAAACGAGATTGTAAGTTCAAATTCGGTAAATGTTCTAAAAATAATACATTTAAATTTAGATTTGTTCAATAAAATTATGTTGAACATGCAGTTGAAAAAAAATTATTAGAAATTTCAATTTGTTTCACAAATTCAACATAATATTAGATCTTATACGAATATATTTGTACTTTTGTAGGTATAATCGATTAGTGAAAATTTGCATTTTTGTTGATGTGACTCAAATATTAAATAAATTACAAACATAAGTTTTTTTTATAATTTAATTTAAAACATATATGAATATATATACATTTATATATACATGTACACATCTATGTATATAAACTAGCCTACAAATGAGTTTGCTCACGAACATTATTCATGAACATATAAATAAGTCTGTTCATGAGCTTTTCAAGCCAAATTTTTTGGTATCCAAATTCGGCTCGTTTATTTATTCAAGTTTTAAATCTTCTTCAAGTTTTACTCGTTTATTAACGAGCCGAATCATAAATGAGTTTTTATCGATTCGAGAGCCGAATAGCGCTCGAGTAGCTCGACTCTTTTGCTGTCGTCATCTCAATTAAGTTGGCACTACAAGGAGCTAAACAGGTTCAAATGGGTATTATTGATAGAAGAAGATGGATATACATCAAGTTTGCTCAGTTAAAAAATAATTTTTTGGCAAGCAAAAATACAAATGCAAATTAGGAAAAAAATATTTCCCCACTTAGAAATGAAGAATTCATTTTCTTCCGACTTATTTCTTTTCAATTGTTTTATACCAGACAATTGGATTATTAAAGCATCGCTACCCCAATATCCTAATCTTAAAACCACCTTTGTTATTTAAACATTAAAAAATATTTCTTGTCACAGTTTTACGTTCCAACCAAGTCATGAAAAGATTTTCTTTTGCGTAAATTCTTTAACTGCGTAAAACATCTTCTCTAAAAAAAAGAATATTTCCTACCAAACAAAAGAAGCCTTATATTTACGGGTTCACAATTGTATTATCATATCTATATAGCTTTTTCTTATTAATTTTATACTGAACATCAATGTTAGTTATATAGATGATTAATTGAAAATTAATTTATATATCAAATTGCGATAGAATTTACTGTCACGGGGTAACAATATTCATCGTCCTTTGGAGGAATTTAAAAATATTAAGTAATTTGTGATATTTAAAGCAGGTACAATTATGTAAAACTGTCAATTTTTGATACGATAACACGATTTTTTGAGACAATACGACACTATTGATATAAATTCAATTTTTGTAATGTTTATATTTTGTATAATGATTTGTGATATATAAATCATATGATACGATTACGACACAATTACACGAATTGATACCTCTACAATTATGCTCATAAAGACTAACTCAAATAATTAAATGAATAAATTATCGACTCTATAATTATAAATTTGAATAACTTTTTAATAAAAAAAAAGTTGGTACAATCTTGGTTTTATTGGTCTGGATGAGATGTAAGTGAATTTTGTTTTATAATCCTTGTATGGGCTTTTCATATCGTACCCGATTCTTACCATGGTTCTTAGGTATTGCTTTTGTATAAAAGGGATTTCTCTCTATTCCGCGTTCCTCCATCATCAAGATTGATCAGTGTATATAATAATGTGTAATTTAATTCACACCACATATATTCTCTGCATCTTGGTTTAATTGCAATTTGCAACTTGCAACTTTGGCTCTCCTTTTTTCAGCATTTCAATCATAACCTTAATAAAGTGAGGAGTATCATCCTCCAATGGGACTCGATGGCGACGGCATCTGCTTCACCTCTCAACAGGTTTAATTGAGCTGTTTTTTTGCCTATTGATAAGAAAATTCAATTTTCTTATATCAATGATACATGGTAATAATTCTCCAATTTAATTAAAAAGTTTAAAAGCAAATTCAGTATTCACAGATATTTGCTCTTTTTTTTTTCCCTCTAAGATCAAAGATTCGAATTAATAAAACCATTCAACTTGAACCGGAAATTAAAATAAGGAATTGGCGGCCGTATTAAAGTATGTTGGTGTTATCCTTTTTTCTTTATTTTCCCCTTGCTATTTTCCCAGTGAGATAAAGACAGAAACAGATGAACATACACAGAAAAGAAGAGACAACTAATTTTGTTCTTTTTTGTTTTATTACTTATTTTCGCCGCATAAGTGTTGATTATATGGTCCCTAACAAACATGTAAGGTGTAGCGAATAGTTATATGTTTTGGTTCAATTTTTTGATAAGTTCATTTTTTAAGAAGTAATTTTTTAAAAAATAATATACAATTATATTTTGTTACTATTTTACATTCTCTTAAAGTTTAATTTATTGTATTTAATTAAAAATTATACTTCTCAAGAAGTTGGTTAAAAAAATCAACAATACAATTATTATTATTTGATTTAAATTAATAGTATGAGAAAAAATTAAAGAAAAAATATTTATTTTTATTATATAAAATATATCTCCCATGAAAAATAAAACTATAGTTCATACAATTCTATAATGAAGTCTAATTTTTTTAATTAAACAAAAATATTTTATATATAATAAATTTTGAAAATCTTAAAAATATACAATATTTTTTGCAACTTCTATAAAAATTGATCTATATAAAATAATCAAAACATTATTTATGAAATAATTTATAAATTTTAGAAACAAATAGAAATTTGTAAGTAAATAATATTTTGAGGATATATTCATAAATTTATATTGTTGGCATTAACGAAGTTGAACTTCCTGACTCTCTCTCGGAAAGTTATTTTTCGAGGTCAAAGAGAAGTCAAATAATTGACTTTTTGGGAAGTTCAATCAAGCAAAGGAAGTTTCTAAACTTCCCGGAAAGTTGCACTTCTCCTATTAACTCACTCCCAACCAAGTAAACACTTAATAAATAAGTAAAATTTTGGCCTAATACATGTGAATCTCCTGAATTTGTATTGAACTTACAATTTCCTCCCAAATTTTGTGCACACTTACAAACCCCTTTAATTTGCAAAAATAACTCATATTATCTCTTAAACTTTAAAAACGTAGCTGCATAATACTGTCGGTGATGATGTGGCGGGGCGTGTCACTTGACGCGTTTGGGAGGGGTGTAGAGAGGCGAAAAGCATTTTGGAAATATGCTTGATCGACTTTTAAGGTATAATTGAAAGATAAGTGAGGCATCTTGCCACATCATCACAGATAGTGTTAAACGGCTACGTTTTCAAAGTTTGAGATGTAACATAAATCATTTTTGTAAGTTGAAGGGGATTCGTAAGTACGCACAAAGTTTAAGAGATAAATTGTATGTTTAATACAAGTTTAAGAGGTTTACATGTATTAGGCCTAAAATTTTGGATTATTTAGGGTTGATGGTAATAGTAGTACTACTACTTTTTATATTATGTATAAATAATGACATAGGTTCAGATGTATAACTATGGACATCATTCTCATGTTACCCAAAAGAGAAACTTAGGAACATCGAAGTACACACACAGTCTTAACGTTTTTCTACATTAACACCACTCCCAACTCCCATTTTTAGGCGGGATCAAAATATTCATTCCATTATTAATAATCTAATTTCCTACGTCGATAGGAAAAAAGAAAATCTAATTTCCCACCATTTTCTTGTTACTAGAATGTGTCAAATATAGATTTGTAATTGGATTCAGCCTTTTCTTTTGGATTGGCACGAGGAAACAGTTGAATAAGCATGCTGCTAATTGAAGCAGTAAGTCAGTAACCAACATGTAGCCAAAGCCTCGAAGGCACATCACAACAGTTATGAACTCAACAGTAGCTATCTAAACTAGCAAAACCTGAAAAAGCAAGAAAGCTAACAACGAGAATCTACAAAGTTTAACTCCCAAAACTAAACGGAGTGAAAGAAACCAGACGCCAACACTGTCCATAACACCGCCTCCAAGAGGCAATCCACATACCACAGGCAAAACAACTGCTAACGTCTATTAATCAAACATGCCATCAAAGAAAAGGACAACTTTTGTCAATCTTTTCAGCACACCCCGTTGTAATAATGCTTAAAAAGGATAAATTTGCGGACGAACCCTTTAATAAGTAAAGTCTCCTCATAGTCAACTGGATTAAAATTTTGGTTTAATTAATACTCTTGTAACTTATTAGTTGTAAAGTCATTATCCAACTCTAAAAAAGTTAAGAGTTCAATTCTCAGTTAGTTCGAGAATTCAATTCTTAGTTGGAGAAAATGAAAAAAATATTAGATTTTTGAATCTAAAGATAGCAATTTCGGTATTTTCGAAATAAAAAAATTAGTCAAAAAAATTAAGTTTGAAGAAATTTAAAAATCAAAGGATTTTCAACTTATTTTAACTGCTCAAATTTCTTAGTTTATGAGAAATTTAATTAGTGAGAGGAGAATGGGTAATTTTACTTCTTGAGTAAAAATAATTTATTAGGACTAAAATACCTTTTTTATCATATAAAAGCAAAATCCTATGCTTATATTTTTTTTTGTTGTAAAACACAAAAAAAAAATATTGAGACTTCACTCATCTACCTAATATTATTATTATTAGTAGTAGTTATCCACGAACTAATGAATACTACTATATATATTATGTTTTAATGTTTAATTTTTAATAAATATTTGACCAATTAGAATTTTTTATTATATTTTGCTTAATTAATTTAATATTTTAATGATGAGGATATTATTATACTTTACTACTCTAAATCTCAACCAAACACTTAATAAAAAAAATTTCTGGTATTAAAAAATAAATTAAATGTAAAAAAGAACAACTTCCTCCCTAAGAAATTTTCCTACTAATATAAGTTCTTTAAAATCAACTTTGACTCAACAAAATGTGTCACAATTCTCTTTATCTCAATTAGATTAGTCTTTTTTTTTTTACCTTAGTAAAAAAAAAGTAATATAGAGACGATCAGTAAGTAGCGTATTTTTATTGAACGTTACAATATTGGTTTAAACTAAAAGATACCATCTCCTCTACGGAATGTTCCTGTGAGTCATAACTGATATCGGGTAGCGGACTTGGACCCGTACACAAGTGTGGTTATTGTAGCACATCACCGAGAACAAACAGGCTGAGCCTGAACAAACCAATTCTATGCAACACTGACCTAAGTGACAACCAGATAAATTCAAACTTATACCGCTCTCACATCTCGAATCTATACTACGAACTAAAATCAGTGTATCCCATTATATTCGGTCACCACTCGAGGGTCAATTAGATTGGTATGACTCCAGAGGAATGGATAAGTTGGACCACGTCGCTGTAAAAAAAAAAGTATCACTACTTTTATTGAATAGAGAATCAATTATTTGGAATAAAAAAATAGTAATAATTACTATAATAGAATCCTTGCTTAACAAAAGCATAGAAGAGAAAAAATTTCTGAGATCCCGGAAAAGTAAATTAGTTTTCAGTGTGTGAGATATATACAATTATTGTAAAAGAAATAAAAGTACGGGTAGAAGAAAATAAAAAAAACATATTCTTGTGTCTGCTTTGTTGAATTTAACATATAATTTACAGGTTAAAACTGTGAAGTATGAAGAAGAAGAGGAAAAGGATATAAAGTAAAATATTTTATTTTAATTTATGAAAAAAAGAAAACAATGCGTCTCTTTCTTCCTGTCCTCACTGGCTCAGTACAACTTAAACATCCATCTCCCCATATTATCACACTTCCCAATACCACTCCACACTCCAGTTCTTCTCTGCAACTCCAATTCCGAACTCACACTTCTTCTTCCACTCCAATTCCAAAACCAAAAAACAAAACCTTAATTTAAACATTTTTATACTTGAAAATTTCGTTAATCTTTTTTCTTCTTAATATTAATCGCTGAACTTCGTTGCAGACGCTTTCTCTTTTTCTCTCTTCTAGGCGTGTGGCGTAGTGAATATCAGTAATGGATGGAATGTACGGACTGCACTCAACAGGCGATTACTCGGACAGGGCGTTGTTATCACCGGAGAATCTTATTTTGCCTTCCGAGTACCAGGCCTTGCTGTCCTCCGATCGGATTCCGATTTTCGGATCCGAAGAACTGCTCTCCGCTGCCTCCGCGATTTCCGAGGCCGTTTCAATCACTCCAGAAAATATTCCACACGAAGAAGATTTTTCTACTTTGATCAAAGCCAAAATTGCTTCTCATCCTTCGTATCCTCGTCTCCTCCAGGCCTATATTGATTGCCAGAAGGTGAATATGAAACGACTCGTAAACTACTTTTTCTCTCAAACAGCTCTAACGGACCACTATAACCGCATGCGCCTGCTTCTTTTCTGTTAGATTTCCTTTGTCGGTTACTCCAGCAGAATCAAAACGCTTAATAACAACCGTACGTTTTCAGTTTGTTACAGTGCTTTGATGGAGGAAAACTTGGAGTTTTATGTTTTGGCTTTGAATTTGTATTGTAACCTAAAGTGAGTTACAGTTTGTCACTGTTTTTGGTCATGGCTACGGTGAATTATTGTGAAAACAGTCTCCTCACATCTTCTTTTGTCAAACTTCTCAGAAATTGTATAGTTTTCTCTTGATTTTTTTAAATATTTTTAAATGATGAACAGATAGATTTGAGTTGTGGTTTTCACGGTTGTTATAAAAGTCAAGCGTAGTGTTTGCTTCTGGTTCTGGAGTCATTTTTTGCTTATATTTCTTGGAAGCAATAACGAGTTTCTCTTTCCTTCTCTTGTGTAGGTTGGGGCACCGCCGGAGATAGCGTGTTTGTTGGATGAAATCAGGCAACAGAATGACCTTTGCAAGCTTGACGCTGCCTCCACGTGCCTGGGTGCTGATCCCGAGCTCGACGAGTTCATGGTTTGTCCTCTCTCTCTAGTTCTCCAGTTATTTTATTTGCGACTTCGATTTTAAAGCTTCTATTTGTTAACCGTTTTGTATTCATATGTATTTTTTAAGGAAACCTATTGCGATGTGTTGGTGAAATATAAATCTGATCTCGAAAGGCCGTTTGATGAGGCAAACAGCTTCCTGAACAAGATTGAAATGCAGCTTCGCAATCTCTGCACTGGTGCTTCCATTAGAAGCGCCTCTGGTCAGTTTCTCTCTCTCTCTCTCTCTCTCTCTCTCTCTCAAATGATCCATTGTTCCCTGCTATATTTTTTTTAAAAAAACAACGGTGAGCGCTCTATCTGCTACATTTACAGAAAGCGTTAGGAAAAGTTAGCTTGCAGAACTTCCATTATCTTCGCTGAGACTGGCAAGCAAAATCTTTTCTGATCGGCTTTATTATTCTTTTTATACATGTATAAATTTACATGTAATTAGGAGGAAGTTTTAGTAGTACCTGCTTGCTACTGCTCATGCTTCCTAGTTCCTACCCTTTTTTTGAGAACATGATCAGTACTGATGGAAAAGAACAATCACAGGTTTCCAGCAAAAACAACATAACTAAACATGGAAAACCCTAAACCTGGTAAGACACTTGCTGACTTGTCTTAGGTGCTTTCAAATCAGTGCTGGTTGCAAGCTAATAATGTCTCTTCGTATATGGGTTGGGTAGGTGTGTGATCTTATATCATGCGTATTTTCACTTCATTGTTTTATGCATAAAAGAGGACATCAAAAAGGCCAAAGGGTTCTGCAAGGATGGACTTTCAAACAGTTGTTTAACCTGTTTCTTTTTTCAGTTCAATTTTCACAAGGGCTTCAGTTTAATTTCATGCTGCCACCAGTCTTGTTTGTTGTGTTTCTTCCTTTTATTTCTCATTTTTTGCTCCTTTTTTTGGTTGATTGGGTTGTGTCAGAAAAATTTAACCTTGAGGCTAAAAACTTTTGTTTTGGAGATTCTGAATTTGACGTTTCAAAGCTGAGTTACCTCATGGAAATAAATAGTAGTTTGGTTTGATGGGTGATAGGTTCGAGTACAGTGACGTGTTAGTTTCTCAACAAAAGACTATTGATTAATGGAAGGCCAAATAAATGTGTCTTTGCTACTTGCTAGTAATGTCAGTCTTTCTCAGCTCGCAAGCCATTCTTTGCTTTAACATTTAGAAACAGTTTTTCATTAGCACCTAAATGTTTCTTTTCTTCCATGCATGTCTTGCCTTCAAATTAGATATTGTGTTTTTTTTATCTTCTGATTGTTGTTGACACTTTGTTTCATCAACTAGAATTGCATGATTGATTAGCTGAGAACCCCCAGTTTTATTTATTATGGTGCTTGTTAAATAGTATTTTTATTTCCATAACAAATACTGTTGAATGATAAGTTGATTTAGGCTTGCTCAGATATTTGCTTTGCCCTTTTTGATTGCCTAATTCATTTTGTACTTGCTGAAGGAGTGTGAATTTTACAGTTAGCTTGTGTCAAAGTGGAAATCCTGTTGATCTGATTTTTAAGTGTTGTTTCGTTCACATTTGGATTTTAAAGAGTTGTTTAATTAATATTTTGCACTTTGGATGGATTTGGAAGTTTAGCTTGTGTAACTTCTTTGGGGTGCTGTTTGCTAGGAAAATTTGAATATAGACCTTCACTAGAACTCTTGGTAAATATGCTGCAAGACTCTCCAAAATGAGTAATGGGCCTTCAATTATTAAATTACATGTCACAAACATGTAGATGATTTCCATGAAGCATAGAATGTTTGAATTCCCATTTGGTGAAAATAATCTCCGCGGTTTCAGCTTTATGAAATGCTTTTCTATTAATTCTTGTATTACATTTGCATGCTTTGAGCCTACTAGTTGCAAAAGAAACTGGCCTCCCTATTTTTATTTTGAATTGGATAAACGATATTATCTAATGCGATTACTTTAAAAACTTCAAGTTCCGATAGAGCGTAAATATCCGTGTGGTAGAAGTAGTTGCATATGATAAATGGAATATGGAAATTTTTTAAGGGGAGACAATGCCTGCCTAGAAATTGTCAGTTACCTCTCATAGTTAAATCTTCTTGGAAGTTGTTTTGATTTACATAAAATGAATACCATCTGTAGGATCTGTGTGCATGCAGTGCATTATTTTATATACTTACACTAATATCATATTATTTTCTTGATCATCAACAATAGATTGGCAGTTGCAAAGTTACTAATCACGTGGGTTATCATAGTGTCTTTTTAAAAGTACTACTCGTTTTAGGGCTTCTGCTCATGGCAACTGTCATCTTAAGGGGTTCATTTTATTATCTGTCGATCTCTTGGAAAGTCATTTTTGCAGGCTGTTTTAACTGTTTTTATCTGGTTCTAGAGTGAGGAAAAGTATGATTATACTGCATAGAAATGAATATATTAGAGGTAGGATTAATACTTCTATGAAATGGAAATGAGTATCATATCTGATAATACCGCACAGATTAGCACGCCTTTAAGAAATTCTGAGAAAAAGCTGCTATTTATGTTTCCATTTACACGGGAGTGGAGTTCATGCAAATGGCAGCCTTGTACATATGGTAGGTGATTATGTGAAATTAATGTTGTTTATCTTGCATAAAGTTCGTATCTAGTTGATATTGGTTGGCAACTATAATTGTTTTTGCGTGAAAGTACAGAATACCTTTTGATTGATGTTTTCCTGTGTAACAGGCCTTGCGTGTGTTACTTTTCTTTTCTCCTGTGTTCCAATGGATTCTTCATAATCTTCTTTTGCAAAACTAAGGTTTTGTTATATTATTAAATAAATGAAAGTGGTAAGATTCTCTAGTCTTGTCCACCACTGTAGATGTACACTTAATTAAACATATATTAGGATATATTCGCATGTTTGGTAAGTCATGGCATGGTCCTCATGATTTAAGCTGCTGTTTTTATTGGTTAGTCGGCTTTCTGTGATCCACTAATGTAGTTATACTATTTTTAGTATTTATTTGAGATCAACTGGCTGTGAATAAGCAATTGGTTGTTTGTTCGAGGATCGCACTCTGCTCTTTATTGTTTGTTGTAACAAGAGGTTGATATGGATTGAATATTTTATCCTGCATGTTCCTTAGGATTTAAGGCTGTGCGAGATGTTACCTAACCCAAATTTTGCTACTCTTATGTTATTACTGACAGTACTTGTAATTGAATGCTTAGGCTGTCTTCTGCGTTACAACTTTTCTAACGAAGAAGTCGCTATATGTACTCGAATGTAGGAGTCCGTAGTAATATTCCACTGAGAGTATAGTGTTGGAGTTAATTTTCTGAATTTATATTGTTTTGCATTTGGAAAAGTTTTTGCTAGTTATAATATTTTACTAATTTTACTTTTAATTTGTTTTCCAAAAAATTGTTAACTCTGCTAGTCTTCTTTTGGGCTCATCGTTTTGGAGAACTGGGGATTCATCCATTAAAATGGTACCTGGAAGAGCTGCATGCGTGCCTTTTATACTAGTATTTGCCCAGGATACTCTTTAGTTTGATCTAGTTTGTTTCCGTAGGATGCATAACCTTTTTGTGGGTACTCCCAGTAAGTTGCAAAGCTAGCCAAATCTTGCACATGTGATACGTAGTGTGCACTTTGTCAAGAATTTCATTTGTATTTGATGTGGGATGCTTGTATATTTAATTTTGTAGTTTCGTCCGTAAGTGTATAGTGGAAACACCTTACGGATGTGTAGTTATTTTACTTTGGAATAGGTACTATACTTTGATTGCTGAAATTTAAGAGGTGTAGGCGTTTTAATGAAGAAACACAAGTTTCTCTCCTCTCAAAACCAATGCTTGAAGTGTATACATGAACATGACACTCGAGGTTGGACTACCCCACCTTGTTTGTGGCTTTGTGACGTGTGAAGGAGTATGTATTGTGGGGCAGAGGATGATAAATGCGGGGTGAGACCAACGAAACCTTTATTTGGGGCTTTTTGCCTGGGTAGAGCGGGTGATCGGAGTTCACATGGGACTCCCGCAGATTTCGCTGGGAACCCACCAGCTTTTTACTTGGCAAGAGATAGAGACATTCATCCATCAAATGCCCAATTGCCCACTCTTCTAGTCTTTCCCAATAAGCACTGAGCACTACCTGCTGCTGGTGGTTGTCATACCCATGAACATTTGTTCGTTTGTGGCCTTGTGGGTCTGTACCGCACGTGTCTGAGTCTGTAGCTCGGAACTTGGTGTTGTTGTGGGTCCCAACAGTGTTTGCTAAGCCTACCCATTGTTTGGCCCACTGGAATGCTTAATGGGGTCCGGGGATGGCTTTCCTGCCAATTTAATTCCCTTGCCTCCTGTAAAACACTGTTGTTGTCACCCACTCCATATCAAAAAATTTATCGGAAAGTCTGTTTGCGGGCCAACGACGGTGAAACCCTTCATTGGATGCTGATGGTGGTGCCATCTTGGCAAGCAACCCTGTGAGATTATAGATTTCGGTGATTCTTTCTAATGATTGGAAAGCTTGGAAATGTCAAACTGTTTTACTTGACTGAATCAAGCGGTTGGTCTTCTCCGGGGTACCGGCGGCCTTCAAGACTCATGAACATCTCAGGCCGAAGCATGTAAGGTCTGGCTTTCCTTCCATAAAAAGGTGAATGAAGCGAGGGGTTCACAAAACGGCCCAGGCATTTATGTGCCTTAACTAGTGGTATCCCCTGAAGCGGATAAGTCGATAGGGTTTTGGTTGACTGGTCTGAGTTGCTCTGAAATTCGTTCTCTTCTTTATGATGTGCATCTTTATGCTGTGTGTGTATTAACATGACTCTCTTGTTCTGATCACTGCAAGATTTGATTTGATGGTCGTACCATCTTTCCACAAGAGTGACTGACAGATGATAAAACCAAACAAACCAGTCTGTGTACCCTCACCTCTTTTTAGGTCAAGTCTCTCGCTGGCTGTCAAAGGTGTGCGTGGGTCCCCCATGCTCCGTCGTTCTTAATCACTAAATGATGATTTACTCTAGTACTATTTCCTAATGGAGTTTTCATCCGCCATAATAATGTCGGGTTAAATGTGTTTCAAGATATTTGGTTTTTTTTTTTTATTTATGGGAAAATAGTAAATATTGTATTTGTTATTTCTAAATGGTGACACTCCGCTTGTGTGATTATATGCCCAGAAGGTGTGGTATCATCTGATGAGGAGTTGAGTGGAGGGGAGTTGGAAGGACAAGAAGCTCAACCAAGTGGTGAAGACAGAGATCTTAAAGATAGACTATTGCGCAGGTTTGGAAGTCACATTAGCTCACTGAAGCTGGAGTTTTCAAAGAAGAAAAAGAAAGGGAAACTCCCAAAAGAAGCAAGACAAGCCCTTCTTGAATGGTGGAATGTCCACTATAAATGGCCATACCCAACTGTACGTGTTTCTCTTTATGCCATTTCTTTTTTCCTTTTTTCATTTTTCTCTCCTCTCTAACCATTTATTTGCCATTGAATGCTTTGTCTAAGTTTTGCTTAGTGCTTAAAGTGATATGTAAATTGTTAAATGAAAGAAGTTATTATAAATGAAATAATATATTTCTGAATACTAAAATTTTGTTGAATTGTTTGCCATTATTCAGGAGGCTGATAAGATTGCGTTGGCTGAATCAACGGGTCTAGATCAGAAGCAAATCAATAATTGGTTTATAAATCAACGGAAGCGGCACTGGAAACCTTCGGAGAACATGCAATTTGCAGTAATGGATAATATCTCTGAGCAGTTCTTCATGGATGACTGAGCTTCATGTAAATTCTCCAATTCATCCTCTAATTCTGCAATGCAAACGTTGATTGCATTAAAAAGCATATTATTTTGAGAAAATGGGAAGATTAATTGTATTTTGCATCATGTATATTACCAATTGACACTGATAATTAAAAAAAATGTTTGCATAGTATGGATAATAATCCACTCATGCTCGTCGATTCTGTGCAATCTTCAAATGTAAATAAATATATGTATCCAATGTGTTGTGATTTGTGTACTTTCAGATCCCTTTGTTCGTTTTGGACTAGTTTCGCCATTGTGCGTCTGTTGGCAATAATCCCCAATATTTTACATTTTTTTTGAAAATTTACACAAATTTGGAAAGCCGGACTTTGTAACTTGTAAAATCGGAAGATAAATGTCTTCGCAACAGATAAGGTACTTTCCAATGTACCACGATATGTTAAATAAAAACAAATTTTTGTTTTGCAAACCAAAACTTGAAATGCAAAACAAAAGGGCTAAACATTTTCCAAAAGTATAAGTTCCCACTCGCAAGTTTTGTAATCACCAAACATATGGATTCTGTAAATGTAAACATTTGATATAATACCGTTTGATTGAACGTATTTTAAATGATTTCTCATCCAAATAAAAAATTTGTTAACATAAATAATGGACATTAAGATATTTTATTTGCAAAAGCAACAAGTCTTTGTATACATTTTAATATTTGATTTATAATATTTTTTGGCTGAATCGGTGCTCTCATTTTAGGATTGATATCATAGGTTCTATTAACCACAACAATTGAAAAATTGCACTTGATTCATTTCATTTGCATGTGGTAAGTTTGATAATGTAAAGATATAAATATCACATTCATTTTCTAAGATAATTTAGTTTTATTTACTTGAAATTGTCATTGCACAGCGTATAGGCGTGTAAAATATGATGGCAGTGAGTTGGGTACATAAAGTTTTTTTTTTAAAGAAAACTCTTATATTTATTCATTATTGGTATTACAAAGGGGAGACCAATTTCCATAATAATCATGAAAAATTTGAATGTCTTTAAAGTTTGAACCCAAGGCCGTTTAGTTTTAGATGTGTGTGCTTACCAACTAAGCTACCCAATCTCGACGGCGGGTACATAAAGTTTTAGATTAATGTAAATTATGTAAGATTAATAATGGTAAATAAAATTAGGAAAACAACTCGTATCTCTAGAATACGATTCATTTTTAAAATGCAACCTAAAATGCTAGTGCAATCTCGCAAAAATGAGTTATCGGAACTCTGAAGTATGAATTTTAGCAAAAAGGGACATTTAATGTTAATTTAATGTTAATTTTGAAAAACCAAACGGTCAATATTATAGGGAAAATCACACTTTTATTCGGAAATAAAATACTAATGTGACAAATAGTCTTACTCAAACACATTTTCTCAAATGAAAATAAGTGTGAAACTTCTCATAAAAATATCAGATTTTAAATATCTCCTAATGTAGAAATCGGTTTATTTTCAAATGTCGATAAAAAAATCTCCAAAGTGGGATTTTTCAAAAAAAGTTCCAATACATTTGTCTACAAAAGTTTGAGCATATTTCTATTTGTAAAATTTAAAATTGTGTTAATCAATTTATTAAATTTAGTATTTTATTTGGGCCAACTAACACAATTAATTTTTTTTAACTGAATAATCAGCTCAATATCATATGTATAAACTCAAATTAAACAAACCCTATCACATTGATGGGCTTCTTTAAGCCAACATTTTGAGTGGGCTTACAAGAAAGCTAACGGTACAATGACTAGGCCATTCAGCCCAGTTTCAGATTGTGAGGGCCCATTGAAATTGTCCTGGCCCACATAGGACTGCAAACTGTCACAACTACCAAGTGGTATTTTCGTTCTCTACAAAGTGTTGAGGGAAACTTGATATGGCTTCCCTCCACCTCGCTCTTCCGTCCTCCACATGCAGACCGCAATTTCCAATTTTCAGCTTCCGATATCTTCCATCCTCGACTTGCACGCAGCAACCTTCAATTTTCAGGTCCCGAATCCTACCGGTTCGCTGTTCAAGTGAACTCCAGGGGCTCTTTAACCGCATTGCTCCTGTTTACGATAATGTCAGCCGTCTTTCTTTGTTTAATCCAATTTTTTCTTAACAAATTGGAAGTGATTTCATGTATTTGTGTCTCTTTTTGTTGCGAATTTCAGTTGAACGCTCTGTTCAGTTTGGGTCTGCACCGGATATGGAAGCGCAATGCCGTCGCCTGGACTGGGTATATACCCCCATTTTGCTCTCTTTTTGTTATCTGTATTTGTTTTCGTATTGTTTTATTTTACTGTCAGTCAAGTATGAATATGAGTTTCGATGAATGCTGTCGTGAAAGCTGTGATATTGTGAATTTTGACAGTGCGAAAATGGGAGACTGCGTGTTAGATGTGTGTTGTGGAAGTGGCGATTTAACATTTCTGTTGTCTGAGAAAGTTGGCTCCTCCGGCAAGGTTTCTCTCTCTTTTCTCTGCTATTCTGTTCTTAAAAGCGCGCCTTTCTTGAACACTAAAGGAAATAGTTTTCATAGGCGAGTTTGGTGTAGTATAATTAGGATATTAATCACAATATATGCAAATACTGCTTCCGAGTGTGTGGGTTAGAATTTGTTGGGTCCTTTAGTATCTTATGTTACTAGATTTTGTTTATATTAGGTTGCTGTATGCAAAAATTTTTGCATCAATTTCTTTTCTTTTTTGACGAATATTTTTGCATCAATTTTGACAGTTGGGGTTCATTGTTTAAGCTGTTCTTGGTTAGATTTTAGCAACCAGATTTATGATGACTATCTGTAGGTGACTGGTCTTGATTTCTCGAGAGAGCAGCTGTCAGTGGCTTCATCTCGACAACAGATGCTATCAAAGCCCTGTTACAAGAACATGGAGTGAGCATTGATATAGCAGTACGAGATTTTCCTTGCCTAGTTAAGGATGATGTTGTAGGAAATTTTAATGGTGTTCACTGACTACTTTGTAACTCATCTTTAGCTGTCAAGATTTACTTACTAAACTGCTCTATTAACTCGATTATTTTTGTACTGATCACAGGTGGGTTGAGGGTGATGCAACTGATTTGCCGTTTGCCGATTGTTGTTTTGATGCTATTACAATAGGTTATGGGCTCAGAAATGTGGTCGATAGGCGCAAGGCCATGAAGGAGATGCTTCGAGTTCTGAAACCAGTTCTTAGCTTCTCCCGTCTGTTTAACAGATGAACTCTAGCTTTATAAAAATGTCAGAACTCTAGCTTTATAAGAATCTATTCCACATCCTTTCTTTTCAGGTGCAAAATTATCTGTACTTTGACTTCAATAAGAGCACACAATGGTTTGTTACTTCACTTCAGATATCTACATATCTTTATTACTAAATAAAGGTTTCTCCTGCCAGTTTCTGAACTTTTGAAGTTTTTTTGCTGTACTTCGAGCTGTAAAATAAAGTTGTTATTTTCTGCTTACAAAGTTTGTTTCTTTCTGTGAAAGGAATGGATGCTTGATAATGTTGTTATCCCAGTTGCAACTGGTTATGGCCTCGCAAAAGAGTACGAGTATCTCAAGAATACTATCAGGGCATCCTTAACAGGTTAGTTCTTGCTTCTGCTGAATCATGTTTTCCCCCCTTGTAGATTTGGTGCCTTATGAATGAAAAAATGAAAAAGACAGCATTCTTACTATTTCAAGATCAAGTTGTCTGGTGGTTCAGTTTATTATGCTTCTAGGAAGATCTGGTAAACCTGCAAAAGTATCTATCGGCTAATTGAATCTTATTTTGTATCTCTATGAAGGACAACTACCTCATAGCATCTTATATCTGAACTATTTAAGATAGCATTCCTTTCTTTTCTTTTTAATGCAGGGAAGGAGTTAGAGGAGCTGGCCTTGGAAGTTGGGTTTTCAAGTGCCAAACATTACGAGATTGGTGGAGGTACGATGGGGAACCTAGTAGCCATGCGCTAGATTCTGCTTGTACTTTGTCAAAGGAGTTGCAGGAGAGTTTGCCAGTGACGGTAGGGTCATTATTCCCGTTCAAGATTATCTTTTCGATGCTGATTACCAGCTGACAATTTGTACTAACGGTTCCTGCAATTTTTGGTACCTCGTTTCTTCTATGTATATAACGCTTTGTCGAGAATATGCTCTATGTTTCTTTTCTTTTTCTTTCTTTTCTTTTCTTTTTTCTTGACTGAGACGTATGTACTATGTTCATGCTTTCTATACCAAGTCTCTCGGAAAATATGAGGTTGAATGTTTTATTCACTCTTTTTATTATTTATGGTAAACATCATCAACATGAGAGAAGTGAACTAGAGTTTCTGAAAATTGTGACAAAATTTTAGAATCAGTGCAAGAATTGGACTTGACAGCCCGTTCTTCAACTGCTAAATTCCAACACAAAAAATAAAGGCTGATAAATTCTATATATATATATATTTTCTTTTTACCTTCAGTTGTATTGGCTTTTGGCCTGATCATATTCTTGAGACATTTGCCATTACCATGGTCAACTTCGTATTTACAGTTGCTGGTATGCAGACTGGACCTTGTTGACAGGTAGTCAACGTGTTATGCACCATCATCGTATCCAAGGCTCTATGCGTACTAGTGCACGACCAAGATGATTCAGTGTCCAATGAGGCCATAAGTATGAAACCTTTCGGTCATCTCGGATAGAATGAACTCTGAGTTATGATGGCAAATGAAGATTATGAAAGGCCAGCATTAAGTGGGTACTTCGGATCCTCCGACATGTCCTTCAGTTCCATGGTTTTCTCGTCGATAAATGGAGGATTAGTTGGTGGAGGAAGGACTTCCTCTGTTGTTAGCATCTGAAGCACCTTCGACATTGGAGGTCTGTACGATGGATTCTCTTGGGTGCACAGGAGTCCCATATGCATTACCCTCAGAATATCATTCTTGATATTGTTATAATGGCTATGGAGCAGTATATTTGGGTCGTAAAGATCGGCCCCTCTCCCTGCCTGGAATTTCTTCCATGCCTTTTTTGTTCGGAGATGAAGAACTTCACTTCATAAATCCATAAAAAATTTCGAGAAGTGTCATCAAATCGATCAATCTAAACTAAACACTTCACAAAACTGGTGCATCACATTAATGATAACCACCAGCATTCACATTGTATATTTTGTGAAGGACAAGGATTTAACTTCCACCCGTAACAATGCATTCTTTTTCATAGTAAATTGGGAAGTCGATTTTAAGAAATAGATTTCAGATGGATAAATTTGATAGTATGTGAAAGAATAAAAACAAACATTTTATAAAAACTGCAAAATTGCATATTCCATAGACATCAACTTGTTGCACCTGCCCAAACAAAAAAAATGATGCACTTGCATAACAAATTCGGACAACAGTATTAAGGGCAAGTTATCCAACCACTGTCATTAGGTAAATTTTCTTCGTGTCTCTTTATATTTGCCAAAACTCTCATTTAGTTTTCTAGAAACAGAAACTAAACAGAAGTTTTCAAAATCAAAACCAAATGGTAGCATAACAAAAACAATATACCTAAACTCTTAAGAGTGGATAATTTGCCCAATTCTAAATGACAGAAGAAAATGCAGGTCAAACCTCAAACGACTAGAGTAGAGAGAAAATTGTGTTGTTATCCATTCAATTCAAGAACCCTAAAAAACATATATCAACTAAGGCATCAACTTCTTGTCCAAAGCTAACCCAAATCACTTGTCACAATCAACAATCCATCAAAATTTCAACAGAAACAAACATAAAAAAGGCATCAAATTCCTCTCCAAACAATTGATGCAAACAAATATGAAAAAAAACGTAAGAGCAACAACATTACCTAAAATTGACGGTAAGCGTCATATGGTGAACGACTGGAGGGAGAGATTGACTGGGTATGAGAGACACGCTAGAGAGCAACGATTTTGAGAGAGAATTTGTGGTTAGAGAGCTACGGGATGGTGAGAGA
>CAODLS011456010.1:0-10049 GCA_948243855.1 Flueggea neowawraea | reverse complement strand
TTTTGATAATGATGAATGCAAAACATCCATGAAATAGGTGCAAAGTTGCAGACTTGCTGATATTTGGCAATAAAACACCTTGTTGATTCATCAAAGCACGTTGATGAAGAACAAAGAACCTTAATAATCATCAAAGCACATTAATGCATCCGAAATTGGCATTTGCGCATGCCGAGGAACAAACAAGGCACGAAGATATGCATCCGAGGCTTTTTGGAAATTGATTTTATTGATCTACGCACATAGAGAATTTTATAACGCAAGTAATCGAGGTCTGGATCTACGAGACACTTTCATGAATGACCAAGGCATGTTGAAGGATGAACAAAACAAGTAGATGAATTAAAGGTGCAAAGTTTGATGAGACGTTATACGCACGTTGACAATCAGTAACGTATGTAGATGAGAGCTGCAGATGATGACAAAGTCATAACACTCCTCAGGAATTCAAATTTGAATATTCTCTGACATGCTGATGTGGAAAGGTAAAGGTGCAATATTGAGAACTCGACAACGCGCGTAGAAGAAATGGCAAAGCACGTTGATAGTTGTCTGGACAAAAGTGCATATTCTAGAACTGAGAACAACACACGCAGATCACTTATCAAGGTACACTGAAGGATCTATTAAGGCACGCTAATGACTGTCAAGGCACGCTAATGAAAGGCATTTTTCAACCAGAAGCACTACAACTTCAACAAGGCAAGATGATGGTCAACAACACACTTTGATCTCTGATTATGTATCTGAAGAGAACGATGCATGCAGTAATGCATGTTGATGACAATGACGTCAATTAAAACATAATTTTCTATTCTCTCACAACGGCTACTTCAAGGCTTCCAAAGGTTATATTCTTACAAGTTGCTATAAATAGATGTCTCCAACATCAAAAGAAGTGAGAGAAACCTTGTCTACGCTTTGATATCTTTATTTCTCATTTGTTCTCTCACTCTTTAGTTTATACCCATTTGAGCTATTTACTTGTTATTACATTTCTAGGTTGGTGTGAACCAAAATCTGTTACATTCTTTGGTTGAATTTGTAACAAGCAAGGTTATTTTCTTTGGAAAGATAGGTTTTCTTGTTGATCCTTAGAAAAACAAGAGTGATTGCTAGTGAGCCTTAGAAAAATAGAGGTGTAGGTTTTCTAGTTTGTTACCTGCAAAAACTAGAGGTTTGGTTTGCTTGTTTTGTTCTAAAAAAAGTAGTTTGATTTGCTTGTTTTGTCCTTAAAATAAGTATTATAGTTTTCTAATTGAGCCCGCAAAAACTAGGGTAACAGTTTTCTTGTTGAGCCCGCAAAAACAAAGTGTAACGGTTTGCTTGTTGATTGCTCAAAAACAAGTTGTTGCAAAACGTTTCCCTCCACCCGGAAGTGAGGAAGATAGTAGATTGAAGTTCTCTAGGGAATCTAAAGGACTAGACGTAGGTAAAGGAGGACCGAACCACTATAAATTAGATTTGTTTTCTCTCCCCCTTACTCTATTTACTTTGTTGTGTTATTGTTTTATCTTGTATGTGAATTGGTGGTTTTATAGCTTCTGCATTTAACTTTAATTTTAGTTTAAAAGAACTTTGTTATTTTTTTTAGTTTGCAAAAGAATTTCAACAAAGTTTTTAACTTGTTAAAAATCTAATTCATCTCCCTTTGGATTGCTATTGTTTATTGGGACCGCATCATTTACACAGCCCTTGGTCTGCATTAAGGAAAGGATTATATAAGTGCACATTCAAGCATCTCTTTGTAATGATAAATAGTGCAACACAGTACCTCATTAGTAGGTAAAAATACAGGGAATCGTCCCCAGCTAAGAGGCGAGTGGGCACCAGAGACAAAAGGGAAGGGGTAGGAACCATAACAATAGCATTTGCAAAGAGAAATGTTGTTTCAAGACAAGGGCAAGTTTTCATCTGCAGAACTAGTCACTCTAGGACCACATGCACAAGACCAAGGCCAAATCGCTATTTCGACACAAGAAAGACAATCAAGTAAGTATTGTTTTGCTAGAATTTGGACTAACCTGATGTGTCCATGTCAGCGTGGATTAGGGTTCGAGCGGTCATGTTCCCTACACAACCATACAACTATGAGTCGATCACGGTAGCAAACAATGATAACCTAAGGGAATCTCAGGTTAGGGTTAACCTTGTCAGCAGTAGGAGATTCGAAATTGAGCAACAGATGAATAGATGCAAGACAGGTGTCGTACAAGTGGCAAAGAGGGGGATTGCTACGACAAAGACGATAGGCGAAGTCACTAGAGGAGTTGGTAGGGTTTGGTGAGCCAAATCAAACGTAATTTCTTGAGGGCGTGATAACGGCGTTAAAGTGTGAGTAGAGAAGATAGGTCTCTCGGCAGCTCTAGAGAGTTCTGAGGAGTTGGAAATGTGGGTGGCTTTTGGAGGAGTAGAAGTATTTATAAGAGGATCTTTTTGCCATTGGATTTAAGCGGAGATAAAAGATTGAAGCGAAAACCCCGATGCACGATGTAGTGGTTTTTAAGGTAGAGGGGGATTTAATGCATCTGGTTTAAATTTTTGAAGATAGTTAGCAATAAATTGAACAGTCTTCCTGTTATGCTCTGTTGAGAACTTGACATACTTATGAAAATTAGGAGGGCAATTCATTGCAACCTAGGAGAACAAATAGAACCAAGAAGTTAGATTCCAAGGGGGCAGTTGGGTCTTTAAGAAGCAAAAGGAACGTAAGGACCGACATGCCTTCATTACTGTAAATTAGGAGTTATAAAGGAAGGTTTGGTGCTCCAGAAGGAAAGAAAGAAAGACACATGCTGTGACAAACATCTCAAATCAATGGCAAATCTCTAATTAGATGGAGAAGGAAAGTCAACTTCTTGGAACCACGCTAAATCAGGAATGGCAAAGGAATGACTACCAGGAGGACCACGTACCAAGGGAATGGAGAAATCAATGGAGTCAAATTAAAGGCCCGAGCTGATAGAAGAACAGATGGAACTGGTATAAATTGTGGTAGAATAACCAGAGCAGGGGACCTTCAACTCAACATACAAAATCAACCCAATTGAGCCTTGATTCCTAGATTTATTTTCAATAGTCTTCAGTTGTCTCTTTAGCCTTCATTGTATTCAGTTAGTTTTTCAGATTTCCTTTCATTTTAGATTAGTCAAAGTTCAATAACATCACCACTTATTGTTTTCAATCGTTGCAATTTTGTTATTGTCTCTAAAGAAACAAAGGAACACATGTGGTGACTTTAGTCCCTTTGAGTCATCCTCAATTGTTTGGTTAGAAGTTTAGACTCTCGAGTGAAATCTTCATTTGGATCAATCCCAATTCAATTTAAGGAAACTATAATTTTTTGGCATGCTTGCAATTCCACAATCCATAAAGGGCAGCGTTGTCTTCTTGATTTTCTTGAAAGGAAAATCAGGGAACATATATATTGATATGTTTAGCAATATAATTTTTCTTAAGAGTTCAACCCTAAATTATGATTTACAAACGTAATCATTCAATTACTTGAGTTAATTTCAAAACCCAAAATAACATGTTTAGTACAATATTTAAATATAAAGTTCGATTTTTTTTTTCAATCTAACCATCATTAGCCGTAGAAATTGTTAAATTCCAATGCTTGAGCTGATGGTTTCTGTTCCAACTTCACCCACATTCAGTCTAAACCTCACTACTAGTAATATTGATCTTGTTAAACCTTATTGCAGATTCATAAATCGATTTTCACATATTTGTCACTACTTGAATCATATAACTAGGCTCAAATAAAGCTAACTATGGTCCCGTAGTCCTACTGTTCCCATCATTAAATACATAAGTATGTTAGTTACTAAGAAAAATATTGGTGTCTGGATTGAGACAAATCGAGACACCAATTCTTTTTATTTCAATCACACAGAAGTTATAAAATTATCTTCAATTTTAAGACATTTTGGTAAACCAATAAAGATGTTTTCAAAAACTTTGTCGAGTTAGAAAAAAAAAAAAAGCTTGTTGTATCAAGACACCAAGCATTAATATAGTTATTACTAGAAAAAATTTTCAAAGGCTGGCCGTTTCATCGCATCCAGAAGGCAACTTGTTGGTGGTGGCAGAAAGATGGGAAGGAGGAAAAGAAAACAAGCTCAGTAACCTAATCTTTGACTCTTCCTGTCTGTTCCAATGACCAAATTCCTTGCTTCTCTTAATCACCAAATCTCACCAACTATGCATAAATGTTAATGGAGGACTAGGACATACTGTCGGTGCCAATTAGTCCTACTGTTATGAAATCCACAAGTCCAAGATGTAGACAACACTTTATTACACAAATTAAAACTTTATTACGACTCGATTTAATGATATCCGTCTGCATGCTACAGTATAACTCTGATTTTGTTTAGAGCAAGTTTAATATTTTTCTATTATAAATATTTGATAATGTATTTCCTGGTAAAACTTGAATAGCACCCAAAAAAACTTGTGTACATTAATTCATGGTTTTTTATTTGGTGCAGGGATCACATTCAGAAATAAAATTTTCATTCAAATAATTAGGTGTGTACATTATAAAGTCCGTTATACTAAAATTTGTTACAATTTAGAAAGTGCAAAATCAATCAAAGTAAACCAACTAACTAAATCATATTTTAAACATTCTATTTAGTAGTTCGAGATGTTCTATTTAAAAAAGAAACTCTCTTCTTTGACAAAAAAAAAAACAAAGAAACTCTCATATATTTAAACATTTAAATTTTTCTTCTTTAACAACGAATAGAATAATAATGAGTATAACAACCCAAATTATACAATTTAAAACATTAATATCAATATATATATATATAGGGTAGAGGAATTCGGTAAACAACAAATACTGTCAAGCAAAAAATTAAAATAATAAACGTCGGATTAAATAGGTATGTAGCATATATTTCAAAGAAAAAAAAACGAGATAGGTGGAATATATCAGATTAATTTGTGAGATTTTTTTTAAAATTTTATTCAATATACAAAATGGCCATATAGACAGATTGTGAAATAGAGTTTTTTTTAGTACGTTTGAGTAACTAACCAAGTACTTGCTTAAAAAATAGGCTTAATAATATTAAATAACATGAATTTTACTTATTTTTGTACTTATAACTCGACATTTTGAAAATAACATTCAGTAGCATAATCTTTGTGATTTTTTGCATTCATAATACGAGTTACTATTTCTGTTGAAGAAAAATGAAAATTGATAACGTGACACCGACGTCATGATAACTATTACTTGAAAACTGTCAGCCACGTCATCACGTTATCAATATTATGTCATCAATTGTCTTTTTTAATAAAAATACTAATTCATGCCACAAATGTAAAAATTATAAATATGGTACTATTAAATATTACTTTCAAAATATCAAACAATAAGTACAAAAACGAACAAATATTGTGCTATTTAATATTATTAAGCCAAAAAATATTTGTGTCTAATTAAGTCAAAATTACGGCCATGTTTGTTTGGCAGAAAATATTTTTTTCAGAAAAAATGTTTTCATGGAAAATAAATTTTTGAACAAAAAAATTTAGGAATTCATTTTGGACGGTTGGTTGTTCTCTGATAAATGTATTAAAAATATTTCGACCGTATTTAATAGACAGAGTCTATAACTTTGCCAGAAAATATTCTCTTAAAATTGAATCAAAAGAATTATTTTTCTGTAAAATGAATATTAATTTCTATTGACAATTTTTTTTTAAAAGAAACCAAGAAACATAGCTTAAGTCGAGTTAGGACTACATCAACTGTGGTCGGATTGATTACTATTCCTTAATTGCACGGCCCTACGATATTTTTCCAAAACAAACCGATCTCTTCTATAAATATCGAAACCGCAATTCACTGGTAGGGTCTGTTTTTATGTCAATTCGCCACAAGGCGTGTAGATATCCAAGTCGGTTGTGGGCAATTCAATGTTCGGTTTTTTAAGAATTTGTTTATGTTTGACTTAATAAATAAGTATTTCAAAATTGAAATATTCTAAAATTCAACTTAAAAACTTGTAAATACTTTCAATAATAGTCTCTTGAGTAAGCTTGAGAATAAGCTTAGATCCATAAAGAAACATTTTAATTAAATAAGTAGATGATTTGTCTTAATTAAATAGATAATCAACTTAAAAAATATACTTGTTAAACAAATTTATAATATTTTTCAATTAAACGAGATGCAAACAAGCTCCGGACAAACATAAATTCAATTTGAAATAAACTAAGTTTGAGTTAAAATCAAAACAAACATGTAACAAGTCAAACTATCAAATTATGGAAAGATTGAATGTAAAACACAACTCAAACTCAAACTTAAGACTTTTTAACAAGACAAACCTAAATACAACAACACTCAGGTTCGGCTCGGTTTAATTAACCTTGTACGCTCTGCAAGATTCAACATGCATGTGAAATCCGTGGTGCAATACTCCGGTCCCAAACAACAACTGAAACAATCCGCCACTGCGATTCCAACCGTTTCATGCCGAAAATTCAAAAGCCTCACCAGCTCCGAGTCTCCACATTCCCATTCTCTTTCCAGTGTCTGTGCCACTCACAAACCAATGAGTAGAAGCCACGTGTAGATGACAACACGTGTACTTCTTACACTGCGAGTATTATAATTTCTTTCTCGCGAAAGTAGGAATTAAAGGGTAACCCGCCGAATTTGTCTTTCCCGCGGCTATTAATGAGCTTTCTCTGCAAAACTTTGACGGACACCAGAGAAAGGAGCCATTAATGAAGAGCTCAACTACCACTTGCATTATCTTCATAGCTATATACAACTCTTTCACACTTCATTCTCTCCTCAATTATTAATCTCCATGTGAGAGACTTAACTCTCTCTTCTCTCTCTCTCTCTCTCTCTATTTCTCTCTAGCTAGGGTTGTTTTGTGGACGGTCTCAGATCTGAAGCGCAGAACATTGCGGCGATGTGGAACTCGTCGGAGAATGTGTTAGCGAGAACTTCGTCGTTTCGGGAGGACGGTGAGGACGAGGAGGCGCTGCGATGGGCGGCGTTGGAGCGATTGCCTACTTATAAGAGAGTGCGGAGAGGGATATTTAGGAGCATGGCTGGTGACCACAGAGAGATCGATGTGAGTGAGCTTGAAGCCCAGGAGCAGAAGCTTCTGCTTCAGCGGTTGGTCAATTCGGTTGACGATGATCACCAGCGATTCTTCGATCGAATGCGGAAACGTTTTGACGCGTAATTATCATTATTAATCATCTCTTATGGAGTTTCATGATCTTGCTAGCTGCATTTTT
This sequence comes from Flueggea neowawraea, assembly GCA_948243855.1. NCBI lineage: Eukaryota > Viridiplantae > Streptophyta > Magnoliopsida > Malpighiales > Phyllanthaceae > Flueggea > Flueggea neowawraea. The sequence goes on along the minus strand of CAODLS011456010.1, from coordinate 2,768 downwards.
GTGTTTTATTTCATATTTCTAATTTGTTCACTCTTTTTCCAGAATATTGTAACTTGTTTGGCATTTTTTATTTTTGTTTTGAAAAATTAGTGCACATTTTAAGTAACCTAGTAAAATTACTGAAGTCTGATTTGTGTTTTTTGATTGACGTATTTAGTAATTTTTTTCGTTAATTGCGGCATCATTGAGTGAGTGATTGAATCTTCAATCTAATTCTTGGAATTGAATTCAGCATTATTCGACATTTAATATATTGTTGAGAAGATTCGGGTCATACATAATACGGTTGAATGTGGAAAGAGTCTCATTTTTTTATATATTTTTAAAATTTGATTTTGCAATTAAGATTATGAAAATATTCTTCTCTTTTTCAATTTTACGAAGTCTGTTAGTTGTTCGGCATGGATGTTGAGGAAAGTTGACTTGTGTGACGAAAATTGAGTATTTGTTTGATCAGTTGGTGACTTTCAGTTGACTGAAAAATTAGAAGAAAGGTCTTTCGTTGGACAAGCTGCTTCAAGTTTCTTTTTGGTAACCGATAAAGAAAGGATATTGTCAATTTTTAGACCTGTTTGGTTTGTTTGTTTGTTTACAAGAACAAAAAGGCAAAAAAACTAGATTGTCCCTGTCAAATATATGATGTAAGCATTCCTAGGGGTGTGAAAAATCCCAATTTGCACTGTAGATCACAAGTTATCATTTATTTTGTACAATTAATTGATGAGCGTTAATGATCAATTATGATATATATCCCATTTATAAGAAATTGATTAGTTGATTCTTTTCTGAAATGAACATCATGTTTTTTGGTAAATTACTGATTCATGTTTTTTAATTTTTGGTTTAGCGTATGAAACTCCTTTTTTTTGCCCTAATGACAGAGTGGATCTGGAATTTCCAAAGATTGAGGTTCGTTTTCAGAATCTGACAGTTGAATCCTATGTCCATGTTGGAAGCAGGGCACTTCCAACTATTCCCAACTTTATTTTCAACATGACTGTGGTACTGATAATCCTTGCATTCAAGAAATGACCTACATTCCATTTGTTACTTGAGAAGACTTTTCATTGATTTTTGGTATTTATGTAATTCTGAAAAGGCATTGTTGAGGCAATTACGGATTTATCGAGGAAACAGAAGCAAGTTAACAATTTTAGCTATATTATTGGCATTATCAGGCCTTCAAGGTACATTTGAAATCAAGTATTGTTGACTTTTTTTTGACTCGGCATTATATTGGTTGTAATATAGAAGTTCTACCGTACAGATTGACACTGTTATTGGGTCCTCCAAGCTCTGGAAAGACAAACCTACTGTTGGCTCTTGCTGGACGTCTTGGTAGCGATTTGCAGGTATTGCGCTCTATTTATTTTCAAAATTGAGTACTGGTTTAGTGCTACAAAACATTAGTCACCTAACCGTGATGAGAAAATAGAAGAGACTATCCTTAGGTTTCATGGAAAAGAATCTACCTTCCCTTAAAGTGTATGCATTGGACTTTGCTGGGTTCTAGCCATTTTATTTTCTGGAATCCTATATCATCTTTTATGGAGAAGGGTTTTAATTTGATAATTAGAGATGAAACAATACATGAACCATAAATCCGGCGAAAAATGTGATTATAAATACATCTATCTATTGTTGAGGTAGCTCAACAGGTGAACAAATTAGCATCTTCTAAGCCCAATAATGAGTGGCTAATTTATTTAGCTCTTGCATGGTTCGATCTAAGGAAACAGAATTTCCCAGAAACTAATACAAAAAGGTTTTTGGTTAGTATTTACATTTACGGGTAAGTGAAAATTTAATCTGTTTGGTTCACAGATAGATTGCAGATTTCTTTAAGTGGGATTGAAATGTCTAAAAGTACTCTTCACATCACTATACGGTTGAAAATGAGAAGAAACAATATATATAGCTACTTAACTAAGGGACATTTTAGTACCCCAAGTTAGCTCCTTTGGATTAAGGAGAAACAGAGGGGGTGATTTATGCACTTCATAAGAAATACAACTTTTTACAACCTTAATATTTAACTTCTCCATTTGTTAATGCACTGTGTCTGTTAGTTTGTTGTGAGTGCCATGTACGCATCATCTTCACTGTGTAGAAAAACTTGAAAAGAGTTATTGTTTGGTGCAGCACTTTTTGTCCTTTCCAACTATACATCAAATACTGACTAGGGAATTTCATTATGCTTCGCACTTCTTGCACTTGGTGTGTTTCTAGCTCTATGGTTTGGCATGAAAGCATCGATTAATTAGTTTATGTATAAATGCATATAAGTAATAGCCTTTCTGTTCCATCTAATTAATTATTCATTCTCATTCACCTTGAAGACGTCTGGAAGAATTACATACAATGGGCACAGCTTAAATGAGTTTGTCGCTCCGAGGACATCGGCTTATGTCAGTCAACAGGATTGGCATGTGGCGGAAATGACTGTAAGAGAAACTCTAGAGTTTGCTGGCCACTGTCAGGGTGTTGGCTTCAAATATGGTATGCTTTAGAGAATCCTTACATGGTTCTTTCTATCAGTTTTTTTTCCAATTTCTTTTATCGGCTGTACTGCCCTTAGCTTACATCACACCATGTTCAGCCATTTGCTGATTCACGAAAGCTTATGACAGATATGCTTCTGGAACTAGCAAGGAGAGAAAAGATAGCTGGGATAAAACCTGATGAAGATCTTGATATATTTATGAAGGTGCTAACAATGTAATTATGCGTAACATAGATATTCTTCTGTCTAGTGACTAGTTGCTAGA
>CAODLS011455821.1:0-13719 GCA_948243855.1 Flueggea neowawraea | reverse complement strand
ATTTGACTAGTTATTCGGCAGGGGTCTTCGAAGTCCGAGATTCATAGTTAAGATCTAGAAAGATTGTGACTTTGTTTATGGATTTGGAGGACGAATCCATGTTCAAGAGATTGATTTGAGTTAATAAGATATGCTTGGTTCCGTTGGGGATCGAAGGGAGCATGAGCTTGGCTCGAAAGTGATGGATTCACTTTCGTGTGTTTAAACGACTTTGAGAGTTGGATTTGTATTTCATATCATGCATTTGGGTATTTTCTACAGTACCGCATTGTGATATATTGTGATGTGCTATGTGTACAGCTTCTTGTGGTTGCCAGCACGAGCAACTGCCTACCGGCAGAGATTGACTGATGGATTTTGCTTGGACTCTCAAGTGAGAGAGTAGTAGCTTCAGACACATAGGTTGTGTCCTTTGAAAATTATTATGTTTTGATGTGTATGACTTATCTACGAAATCTGACTTAATAACGGTTTGGCTAATTAATAATCCGACTTATGTGGTTATAAAAAATTGGAAATCTGAAATATATCTGGTATATATATATATATATATATGTGTGTGTGTGTGTGTGTGCGCGTGTGTGTGTGTACACCCTCTGTACATGATCTCTGTTTGTATGTTGTCTGCTATATATGTATCTATATAAATATATATATATGTAGAATGTATACGTAGGTATACGTATATATATAAATATATTGTATGTGGTATTTTCGACGGTTTTCAAACCAGACTCTGTGACGCACGTGTGAGGCAATCTGGAGTGTTATTCTTCACTGAGTTTTACTCACTCTTTAACATTTTCAGGTTGACTCGGAGTCGACATTTGTTCAGCTTTTGCATCTCAGTGAGGCGTCTATACCTTTTGGTGAGTGGTGCCCTTTTGTCCGGGCTCTCCTATTTTGCTTAGAGGTCCACGCTGATATACTGCGGGTTATCTGGTTCCTATGTTTTGTATTTTGAGATGGGTATTCACATATTATACTGTTACACACTTATGTGATGTTTTATTTTGATATTGTTATATGAGTTATATATAATTCTTATATAAATGGTTTAAAAATTGAGTTAATGAGATTGGCTAAAAATGAATGAGTGGGTAGTTATCTGCAACTCTGAGACTTGTGCGAGATGGGTCGGGCTCTCATAGACGGTCCATCCCGTACGCCGGTCATGGCCCGACTTTGGGTTGTGACATCGAGCCTCACAAAAACCGTTTTGAAAACAGTTCATAAATATCATATGTAGATATAAAGGTACATATGTATATACACTATATACAAAATAGTAGTTCTGAAATTCATTTCGGAATCCTTCGCAAACAAAGTAAACAACAAATAATCACTTGAATTAAATAAATAATTAAATAGACAAAAGTATTTAATTCTCAAAACATTCCTTAGATATAAAAATTTACTTTGCAAAATGTTTACGGAGAATGATATCAAAAACCAAACATAATATTTAATTTTCAAAATATGAAATAGTCAAATATTTTCCTTTCAAAATGCTTACTGAAACATAATATTGGTTTTCAAATATTTGTTTTCCAAAAAATATTTTCAAAGAATAATATTAAAATCCGATGGGACCAATAAGCATAATCCTTTGTCCATGTGGTTATTCAATGTCTAAGTGGTCAATTCATGTCTATATAAAATATTCAAACAAATAGCATGGATTGTTCACCAAAGATCATATTCAAATTCAGACGGAATATTTATTGTAAAATATATTTAATTTTGAAAACAAAATACTTATTTCAAAACCGAATATTTGTATCAAAAATATTCTTAAATCCCAAATAGAGTTTTTATTATAGAATTCATAATAAATATCAAAATTTAGTATTTATTTCAGAAACTAAAATAATTTTCAAAACTTACTTAAAAATGCAAGCCAAAAATAAATAAAATTTGTCCCATTTTATTTGAGAATTAAAAAAAAAAAGAGATAAAAATAACAACTATGCATAGATATATCCCATCAACTTAACCAAACTGGCGGCATCACCTAGTTAGATTGATAAACCCTCATCTGCAAATTGAACTGAATTGCAACAACAAATACAACATTGGAGACCTTAATTTCTACAGAACTAATTAAATATAAAAAACAAAAGCACAAAATGTTGAATTATTGCAGAATTCCAAGCTGATGATGATGCTTTTATGGTAAGTAAACTAATTCAGTTTCTAAACTCTAATCAAAATAAACACTTAGTGCAGGACCTCCACACCCGTCAAGATTCACAATGTAAAATGTCTATATTCCCTGACAACACACCAACACCCATTGAAATGGGCCCTACAACTTTTAGTACCTTCCAATTCAGGATTGCATTTGAAGGAATCGACTACCCTATTTAATAGATAAATAATATATTTAGGTAGTTGAGTTACGTACTTCAATTCCAGCGGAGACTCGACCCAACTAACAACAGAATACAAAGGTTAGGACTATATTCGATGTTGGTCTAGCGAGCAAATCACGGTGGGGTTGTCGACGGGAGTGCTCGTTTGTTTCGCAGCCTAGATGCTAATACGGATCAAGACTATCGACGAACGAGGAGCTAGTGAAGAGAGAGGTGCAGTATGGAGGAAGCAAGAACCCATTTCTTCTTCCTTTCCCTCTCTCTTTCATTTTTACGTTGGTGGCTTTCAAAATTGGAAGAATGAAAAATTCATTCTTTCACCCCCAATTTATAAGCCCTCAATTTGGTCTAATGGGCTTGGCTCATGGGCCTTACACATGGACTTTATGAGTCCATCTCAATTGGGTTCGCCAATTGGTCTCGGTTCACACATTGATCGATCGGGTTTGGATCACCTATCATAGGTGGACCGTTTTTTCCAACAACATTTATATCTCATTGCGTACCCGCACTTCTTTCCATTAGTCTCCTGCACAAATTAACAGAATATTTGTGTATTTTTTACCGTATAAAGGCAAGAAACTTATTTATCAAGAAAAAGCAAGAATCTTATTGATAAAAAAAAAGCAAGAAACTTGACCCTAAAGTAAACAAACTTTAATTGTTCACCAATACAAAATAAAAAATTTCAAGAAGATCGTCAATACAACAGTTAAAGAAAAGGAGCTGTTGAACCCACTATTCCCTCAAGCTTCAAGCTCATTATTTGGTTCACCTCAGCATCAAATTCATTAAGAAACTTGTTGAGAACATCTCGACAAAATCCAGTCATCATGACGAGCATTGCTTTTTTGAAGTTTCCCTTTGAAGAAAGTAAAATTGAAGATATAGAAAGTTTATATGGCTAAATTATATTATTAATTTTTTTAAAAAAAGATCATTGCCAAAGCAATCATTGTTTTTATAATAGAAAATTTAGTCTATGGACATTATATTCTAGGTCCCAAAATAAATGGCTGAAAAAGCATTATAATGTAGTTTTTCGCATCTAGTGAAAGATGAACATAGGAGGATATAGCCACATAGATTTACCGATGATCATGCTCACCTACATTAAAAAGGAGAGAATTAAACCTAATAAATTTGTTATATAAATTCAATCGTCATACGATCTGAGGAACAATAAAATACGGAGGAGTGGCGGGTTTAAGAAGTATTGCTAATGAGCATGTGTTTTGTTTTGAACGTGGAAATATACAAAATATAGTGTATATCAATTCAAGATAGAATCGGTGTCAGATTTAGTATATGCTCATTTGAATTTAATATATATAATTTTAAGATAAGATTTAAATAAAATCAGTAGTTAATTCAAATGTTAGATATGAATTGGTTTTTTAGAGAAACATCAGTTATTATTCAAATAATATTAATTAAATTTGAATTAAGATATTTTTTATTTTATTTATGATTTTTATTATAGTTATCGATACATCTATATCATAGCACTTATAGTTAATAGATAGATAGATAATTAATAATTAATAGATGGATAGATATGATTTTTCAAATAATAAATTATCCTGGTCATAAATTAATTTAAAAATAAAATTATATGTTCATCTAATTTTTAAATAAATAAACTTATCTTATTTGAAAAACCATGAATAGAATTTTCATGTGATACGTAGTCTCCAACTATTGCTCAAATAAAATAGAATATAGAAATTTAATGGGTTATCTACACAAAAATCCAACAAAAAGACAACTTTCACAAATACCACAACATGTAAAAACATGTAAAAAATAGCAACACAGAATAAAATATTCACAAAATACCATAGTTTAACCACATGTTGACAACATATCATAAAGTTGACCAGACGTTGACCACACTCTTTCGACCAAGGAAAACGAGTACAACATGAGTACAAATAATAAAATGAGAACAAGTAGAGAACAAAAACCTACAAAAAGGATTACAACTCAAAACAGAGTTTTAAAATATTAAATATTTCTTTATCACTTGGTAAAATGACGAGTACAAACGAATACATCACAAAAAATGCTCATATAATGAATACAAATTATTTAAGTTTTGTTGAGAGTACAAAAAGGTAAAAAATGCTTGCACCAACAAATGCATACAAAAAAGAGTACAACACGAGAATAATATGAGTATAATGAGCACAAACGAGTACAAAATAACGATAACAAATTGTTTTCAGTATTAAAAATGTGAAAATGAGTATAAAACGAGAATAAATTGAGTGAAACAAGCATAAAAATTAGTACAAAATGAGAATAATCCGAGTAAAAATGGCAATAAACCAGCACAAAGCAACAAATGTTCACAAAAATGGGTACACTATGTACCAATTTGAGTTCATTCGAGCTTCAACTATTTTTTTAAACTGTACATAAAGATACATAAGTTTTAAAATTGTTTAGTTGATTTGGTTAATTTCAATATTTGAAGCTTGTTTATTAATTTGGAGATAGATTTTGTAATTATTAAATATTTTAAGGACTGTGAAAAAATTAACAAAAAGTTCCATCTCTTCCATGGGCTGTAGCTAGGGCTTACAAATTACCCTAGTCATCGTCGTTCTCTCTCATGTCACCCCACCCCTCCAGTCTCTCTCTCTCTCTCTCTCTCCCTAGGTTGTCTCGTCTCTCTCTCTCACTATCCTTCGCGTCACACTTTCTTTCTCTGTCGTTTGAGTCACACTCTCTCTCTCATTCTCGTTCACATCAGGTCAGAGGAAAGGGAGAGAGATGGGTGAAAAATCGAGGAGAACTGAGATTGATTGACAAAAGATGAGAGAGAGGGGGGGATAACCGAGATTGCATCACATCGAATGAGGGGGAGAGAGGAGAGAAAAGGAGTGGATATAGAGCAGAGGAAAAAAAGAAGTTAGGCGGCGAAGGAGAGGGAGTGGAGAGGGGAGAAAAATTGCAGATAAAGGCTTACCAGGAGAGAGGGAGGGGATTTTAAGGAGAGAGAAAATATAAAAATATGTATAAATTTTGTGTTTTATTGAAATTAAAAATAATAGTGTTTTATGTTAGATATTATCATATTTTATGTTGCATATTTGAAATTAAAATGGATAAAAAATGAGAGGGTGTGTAATTTTCTCAAATTTAATTGGGATTATCATCTAAATTAAGAAATAACATAAGTGATATAAATATTAACATGTATTAGTTATTATAAAAGTTATAATTTAAAATTAAAAAAGGGTAAAAATATTAAAAAAATTTTATCTTATATTTTTATTTTTATAAGTGTTATAATTATGATTATGCGAAATTCTTCTCGAATCTATTGAATCGTGAGTCTCGTGTACTTAGCTGTCCCCAACATGTCATCTATCCGTACTCCTATTTTGTATTTTATAGTGCTCTGTTTTTTAACTTTAATTAATCTCCATCTTTATTCTATGCTTCAATTCTGATGTTGCCTTTATTCTTTGCTTCGCTTCCAATTTTGTGTCCTATTCTAGGTATTTCTTTTCATCCTACTTTGACTAAAATACTAATTATGTAAAAATGATACGCAAATTACAATATCAATTCCTTTATTTCTAGCATTATATATCTCCCTGTCTTTTTAAAAAAAATCTCTACACGAGAAAGTGCCAATGTTTTTTTTTATATAAGTTCAACGTATTATATTTTAACATATTATAATTCTTAAAATAAGTGTCACTCGCTATAATTTTTACTGTAAGATTTACTTGATTTAGCAAATCTGCTATCTATCACTCTCAATTTTTTTTAAAAAAAAACACCACCTACCACTGTTGTTTACTAGAAAACACAAAAGAAGAATTTTGTTAAAAAAATCTGACACCATCTAATAATCACTGTTTTTCAAACAAGTATAAATTGACTATGGCCTGCGAAGTGGAAGTAAGCCCTCGATGTTGTTGTCCTCCAATTTTAGTCCCCCTAATTAAATAAACTGTTCATAGGCTCGTCCAAAGCATTCAAGCTTGATTCGAAGTCCAAGCTTATAGCAAGACTAGCTAGTTGCCAAAATAGCCTGAAGTAATTAGTAAGTGAATCAAATTTTTGCACGATGTTAACTTCTTAGCTGTTATACATACATTCTCAGTAGCAGTAGCTTATAGGTTGATAAGTGATTTCATTCCGACTTTGATCCTTTATTAAATGCATTTAATGTCTTTGTTCAATAATATGTTTCTTTTTCTCTTGTAAATAACAGTCCAACATCAGATTGGAAGGTCAAAAATACATAATTAGCCACTTGAATTAGTCTAATAAACACACTCTTTTTCATAATAAGTATTTTTTTTAAAATTATAATACACATATTAAAAAAATAATTAGAATACATTAACTATGATACTAATTTACTATATTATTCCTGTTAACAATTCGTTAAAAATATAAATTATATATTGTAAGTCATAACTATAAGAGTATATTTAAAAAATTATGTCTAAAATATTTTTAATTTTATAAAATATCATTTATTTTGATAAAAAAGAATTTTTTTAAAAAAATACTTATTGTAAAAGGGAGTAACTTTTAGTTTGATTGGTAACATGCCATTTTTGTTTGTGAGCCTTATAATTTTACCAATCATATTTACTGGTTACGCTTCATTAATAAGCAAGACTATTGTCACGGGGTCAGAGTCTTGGCGGAGGGACTTCTCCGTGCGGCACCTCGGGACTCTCACACTCCCGAGGTTAAGCCATGATCAATCTCGATACTCACTGGTTTCGCTCTCCTGTTGGCTCATCAGGAGAGCGGGGATAGCTCCCGACCAGTGTGGTGCCCAGGATGGTACGCCATCCTTCATAGTCAAGTCATAGACCAGCGACAAGCTCCTCATACTTAATTGGGTCAGCATGCCTAACTCGAGATAGGTACAACACCTGTGACACGTACTCACACATTCTACTGCCATGCTACCGATATTTTCATCCACCAGCAAGCATCTCGCGCATCCTACGTTGTCGCAACTAACGGGTCGTGACATTCTCCCTCACTCAATTCATGCACGTCCTCGTGCATATGGGGAACTCTAACCTTCAAAGATTAGCTCGGATCCGTGCACAACTTCTTTGCATACTCATCTTCCTCATCTCTAACAGGGAGACCCACTTGCGAATACCGAAAGGGTGCGAGCGTTGCGTGAGCTCATCCGTGAGTGTGTCAGACCCGCCTTTGTGTGGGAGTGAGAGCTTGGTGAAGTTCACTGCAGCTTTTTGCCTAGGCGTCCTCGCCGCGTTGAGGACCCGATTGCGACCACCCACGTGCTTAGGGTGCGAGCGTGACGAAAGCTCTTCCGCGTGACCGTTTGAAATCGCAATTGGCAATGTAGTGTGCACGAATGGCTTTGATACCACTCTGAATTTGCCTAAGTCATGGCAAGAACATTCCAAAACATTGCAGAACTTGCCAAGACAAGGAGGAGTGCCACATAATTCTCTAGAGAATGATAGAGTGATGGAGAAATTCAATTAAGGCATGGAGAAGCCAAGAGGGGTCCAAAAATTTCCATAGCTCAAGCAAGCTTGGATGCCTTTTAGAACTTTCCACAAGGTGATGCATCCTCCACATCCTTCCTACAATCTCTAGAACTCTCCAACACTTGTTGGAACATCTTTGTACATAAAAAATGTGTAGAATTGTCTAGTCCAAATATTTGTAGCCACACAATGAGGAGGTGAAATGCCTATATAAAGGTCACCCCCTTTCATTTGTAAAGTAAGCCTTGAAAGCTTGATCAATTGTACAAAGCTTACACATTCCCAAACTCAAGCACTCTCTACCACACTCGAAACCTCTCTTTGCCTAGCTCACTTACTTCGTTTTACTTTAAACTCTTCCGAAAAGGCTTGCTTAGTCCTATTTGCTCCACGAAATAGACTAAGCGCCGCACGCATTGGTTAGTTCAAAACCTAAGTGCGTGACAGGTGGATGCGCGAGATGCTTGCTAGTGGATGAAAACCTCGGTAGCGGAGAAGCGAAAGGTATGAGTACGTGTCGCAGGTGTTGCGTCTATCTCGAGTTAGGCATGTCGACCCAATTAAGTTTGGGGAGCTTGTCGCTGGTCTAGGACTTGATTATGAAGGATGACGTATCATCCTGGGCACCACACTGGTCGGAAGCTATCCCCGCTGTCCTGATGAGCCTACAGTAAGGCGAAACCAGTGAGCATCGAGACTGATCATAGCTTAATTTCGGGAGTGCGGGAGTCTCGGGGTGCTGCATGGGAAAGTCCCTGCGCCAAGACTCTGACCTCGTGACACTATGCTATAGAGAATATGATGTATTTAAGTGTCAAACAATTGTAACTTAGCTGGTTTTTCTTCTTAATAGTATCATACAGTGAGTGAATCTCCTAATTTCAGCTAATCCATTTCTTTGTGGATTAAATTTCAATAAAATTTTATTGCTTGTCAAAATAATATTGATAAAATTGACTTGTAGGGAAACAAAGATGGGAATAACTTTAACAGCACAGACAGAGGCCTATGAGAAAGCAATGAAGGGTGACTGGGATGCAATAGTGGAATTCTACGAGTGGGGAGTAAATATGTGGCGTCCAGTCACGGTGGCTAGAGATAGTGCCCTTCACGGCGCAGTACAAAGCAAGAAAGCGTATCCACTTGATAAGCTACTGGGTATTCTTGAGGACAACTTCCTATTAACTGGCATCGAATCAGCCCCTGGAATTGACCATCCAGTGTTTGCAGTCAATGCTTATGGGAACACAGTTCTTCACCAGGCAGCAACTGTTGGGAACTTCGAAGCTGTGGAACTTCTAGCGAGCAAGTTTCCAACGTTAATTGGGAAGACCAATAAATATGGTGAAACACCACTTTTTAGAGCTGCTTCGTTTGGTGAGACCAAGATAGTGGACTACTTAGCTGCGAAAGTAGCACAGCAAATTGAAGATGGTAATCCATTAGAACGTCACCGTACGAGAATTAACGGTACTTCCATTCTCCATGTAGCTGTTCAAGGGGAGCACTTCGGTATGTTATTTCACACGTCATATACGGTTTTGTTGCATTTTGCGTTGTAATGTACTTTCAATTATTTTTTTATATCTATTGGCTTGTAGTTATAGGTATTGAAGTCAACTCAAAATTAAAAGATCATAAATTTGATGTTTGATAAAAATAATTTATCAAAAAATTAATTTTTTAAATAAATTTGAATTCATTTCATCTATCCATGGATGAAAATTAAATAGTTTACACTTAATTAAAATTTAAAAATAGTTTTTATTTCAAAAAATTTAAAATTGATATATATATATATATATATATATATAATATTGAGTAAATGTGCATTGATATAATTGTAATGATACCGTTTAATCGAATATTTTAGGGTCACACATTTATTTATTTTGATAAGTGAAGAATTTTATTGATGCGTACGGGATTACAGAAGATTAAGTAAAGTCCTACTTGTTAGAAAATGGTCAGTCATTAAATATTATGAGTGAAACCCGAATCTAAATTAGAATAGATATCTAATTGAATTGACACTAAATAGATTTTAATAAAACCATTGTTACTTGAGTTTGGAAATAAACTACAAAGTGGTTTAGAAGAGTCTTAACTCTTCTTAGTCAATATATAAAACTAACTCAAAACTCTAATATATAGTATCTATAAAACAATATGTAAAAAAACTTTCCCACTTAGGAGAGTGTGCGTCAATCTTGGTGTGTAGATGGAGAAGATATTGTTCTTAGAAGATATATATTTATTCTTAATTGAATACCTTTGCTGCTGGTTAAGGAGTAATTTTGCACAACATTTTTTTTCTAAAAGGATTTGGAATAAGTAGTATAATTTCTCCTTTCAGATACTGTATAAGCTCATAAGTGGGTGCAGTGGCGGATCAAAAAAAATTTTGAAAATGGGTTTCATAGAAAAATATGATAAGACTCCGAGAAAACAATTATTTTGATAACATCATATTTTTATTAATTAAAAAATTATTATAATTGTCTTTAAATTTTTTTTACATATTTTAAACATAATAATTTTCTTGTGAAAAAAATATATTTAAACATATGTTATTCAATTCAATTATTGTTATTTATTTTTTAATATAAATCGTTTTTTATTAATCTCGTTGTAGAAAATCATCGCCGATAACTACAAGTAGAATGAATGTCTACGAATAGATTTACGAATCTTTTTTTAAAGATCTCTCATATATACTCTCAAAATAACAAAGATCTTTGAGTAAATTGCAAAATAATTTTTAGACAATTATTTTTTATCGAATACAGAATGAAAAATACTTAAACAATAAATATTTTTAGCATGCACTTTAAACGAAATTAAAAAACTAATTGTTTTATCAAATTAAAAACAATGGGTGCCACACTAAAAATGTTATGTTTCCAACTTAGCAAATATTAAGATTTACACTAAAAGTGTTTGTATGATAAATACTTATATTGTGGAGAAGTGGGATTCAAAGACCCCACATTCTCCTACGTATATTTGCGCCTGAGCAGGGATGGCCTCTCAATAATGTATACTCTATATATAAAACCACATGTTTTACAAAGACCTGAATTTAAGTGGTAGTTTAAGAGGTTCAAATCATCATTCGCTTTAACCAAGGAAGATTGAGTAAGAGAAAAACCTCGCAATTTACGATTGTTCCCAAGTACTTTTTATAAGTAATTGTTCGTCCAAGTATAGAATAATTCTAGACATCGTAATACATCATACCATGAGTACTCAAGGGTCACACATTTATATTGTATTACTAAATATTATCGTACGCACTGATTGATATTTACTCGAAAATAAAATATGTATATGACCAAATCATCAAATATCTAACTGACCAAACTGATTGAAGTCATTCTTATTTGTTCGTAAAAGTCATTCTATTCTTTTATTATTAATATATATGCAGATACAACTTTGCTATTGCTAAATATGGACAAATCACTTGGAGAGTTAAAGGGCAGAAATAATAACACTGCATTGCATCTCCTAGCTGGAATGTCGTCAGCTTTTAAAAGTGGATATCCCATGGGAGTGTTTACAATGATCCTCTACTCTTGTACGTATACTTTATCATTAGTATCTTATAATTTTTATATTAAAAATATGATAAAAAAATGGTATAAGTCACCTAATAATTCCTGGAAATGCATATATAATTAATGGAAAATTTTACTTTTTTTTTCTTTTTTCATACTGCAGGTCTGCCTGTTGAAGAGTACATACCTTTGGCATCCATAGAAAACATAAGACATAATAGTAACACAATATGTTTTTTTATTAAATAATTAATAATCATGTTTTTCAAAAAATTAATAATCGTATTTTTTCCTCTTATTTGACAAAAATCTATTACATTTTTTTGCAGTGGCAAAATGGATTTATCTATCAGTTTGCAAATTTTTATTCAATCGTACTCTCTCTTCCCTCTCTTTAATCAACCTTCTTATCAATGTGAATATCTCAAGAGTTAATGACTAATTGCCATGAATACGGATAATAGGATGGCCAATAATGAAAAAAGTCTGGGACGAAAAGAGAAGGCATGAGTTTGCTCTTAGACTCGCCAAAATGCTCATTAAAAGAGACTTTTCATGGGAAAAATTTGTGGAAACAAGCGATTCATCCTCATCAGGATTTATAATAACAATGTCCTAATTCGAAGATCAAGAACAACAAGGACAAGGCAGTAGTATGGATGTAGCCAAAACAGAAAGTAGCAGTAAAAATCTCCATGACAAGGAAACCAAAGAAGTAGAAGAAGATCAGAATAATATGCAAAATCAGGGCCCTCCATGGCTGCAGTTACCACCAGGATCACTCGGCCCACAACAAGTTCAACAAAGTCATGAAGGTGAAAGAATTGAAGATGATAAGAAGAACGAGAAGAAAACTGTGAACTACATTCCAACACCATTGTTTATTGCAACTGAGAATGGGATAATGGAGATCGTGGAGCAAATACTAAATGAGTATCCGCAAGCTGTGGAGCATATTGATAACAATGGAAGGAATATATTGCATGTAGCCATTACGCATCGACGAAAAAGATATTTGATCTTGTGATCAAGCGAATGAGAATGCCAGTAGCTAGATTGAAGCTAGGAATTGACAATGATGGTTAAACTTTGTTGCATCATGCTGCTGATGCCAAATACTATACTGGAGGTTCTAAGCCTGGACCTGCTCTCCAACTTCAAGAGGAGCTGCAATGGTTTGAGGTCAGCCCCATTTTTTCTGTCTCTATATATCTTTTTTTTTTTATAAGTTATTATCCCGAGATTTTATTCATCTAGAACACAAAGAAGTGAAGTAGGAAAACCATTAATAAATAATTTGTACAATCTCTATATACGTATTAATGTGTCTCAAAAGTTGCTAATGTTTCGTCATTTACTTCAATTTGACTTCAAAATTATTTTGACATTGTTAATACCTAATTGCTTCCCCTTCTCACAAAGAGTGCGAGAGCTAGTTCCTTCTCATTATGCAATGCATCGAGAGAAAAGTAAGGACAGATATACAGCATCAGAGCTATTCGAAGAAAAACACCAAGGACAGCTCAAAGATGCACAACAATGGGTCAAAGACACCTCTCAATCCTGCTCCACTGTTGCCATCCGTGTGGTTACTGTCTTTGCTGCCGCTTACACTGTCCCCGGAGGCTCCAATGACAGGGGTGTTCTCATTTTCCTCCACTCTCCTTATTTCTTGTTTTTCACCATCATGGACGTCGTATCTTTGGCTTGCTCTTTGACCTCAGTTGTGATGTTTCTATCCATTCTTACGTCGCCATTTGAGTTACAAGAATTCTGCCACTCTGTTCCTCGAAAGCTTACATTTGGCTTCACACTTCTCTTCTGGTGCAACCATCTTGCTTACGATCCATTCGGAGCAAAAGCTAACTACAAGTCTACTTTCTGTTGCAGCATTCTTCCCTGTTTTCATCTTTACTCTTATGCAGTTCCGTTTATATGTTGCTTTTATGGGTACCATGAAAGAACTCGTCAACGATGTTTTAAAATGCCTTCCTTCTTGTTTTCTTCCTTTGTCGTGTTGCAATGATAAACTCGATTGAGGTTATTTTATATTGTTTTCTGTTGAGATTGGAGTAAATTTCTTGATCAAGATTGAAGCCAAAGCATTATAGGAAGTGATACAAGCCAAAGAAGGACGGATTTGTGGAGGAAAAAGAGTTGTTGGACGGACACGGGGATCTACACTGGCGTGGAATTGACCGTGTAATTCACTGGAGCTAGAAGAGAAGAGAACTAGGAGAACACGGCCTTGGTCACGGCCGTGTTCGTGCCCGT
>CAODLS011455758.1:0-13503 GCA_948243855.1 Flueggea neowawraea | reverse complement strand
GGTACATTTGGATATGTTGATCCTGAGTAAGTGCTAAAACTTATCCAAATAGAATGAAATATTTTGCTTGTGCTTGGTCTTGTACTTTCAGGATCCTAGTCAACTTAGGTTCTGCAATTAATCTCTTTTCGGACAGATTTTACGCAACCGGAAACTTGAATAAGAAGAGTGACGTTTACAGCTTTGGCATTATTCTTTTTGAGCTAATAACTGGCCGACCTGTTGTAATAAGAGGCGAAGAATACAGCACTCACATAATTCAGTGGGTTACGCCTATGATTGAAAGCGGGGATATCCAGAGTATTGTTGATCAAAGATTAGAAGGTGAATTTGATGCTGATTCTGCTTGGAAAGCTGTTGAGATAGCCATATCCTGCATACCAAGAACTGCAATACAAAGGCCAGACATTGGCCATGTATTGATAGAATTGAAAGGATGTTTGGGTATGTACAGGGTTTCAGGGAGAACTCATCGTACGAGTAGCAGCATCTCAGCATCGAGCACTGCACTTGAGATGAGCTCCTTTGATGTTGGCCCCGAATATCCCAGAATTAGGTAATTGAAAACACCTTGGATTATTGTATACTACGTAGAAATTTCACAAGTTCCCCACCTTTTAGGCATGTTCAAAAATCAGTATTATGAGGTTGACCTGTATTTGCATTCACTGTATGCCGGAATATACAGGCACCTAAAAGTTGTTATATATTTGAAGTGATGTTGCCAGTTTTGTTGTTTTTCAATCGATATTATGTGTTTAGCAGATAATTATGGATTTATTGGTTACTTTGATCTAGTTGGCAATATTTGATATGATTAAGCAGCCAGCGAGTAACATTATAACAGAATACTTGCAGGATTTTATTATTCTTATGATGTTGATACTAGTACAATGATATGAGTAAATGATATATGATATGTAAATGTCAGTAAATGATATGACATTGGCATTGTTTCAAACATGAATACCATCCTTAATAATAATGTATTAGACTAAAAACGTTGTTTCCAATTTTTATAAATGAACACATTTCAAATGTTTATAATTTTCTCAAAAAATAAAAACAAAACAGAATACAAAATATAGAAAACAAGAAATTGTTTTTTAAACTAAACAGGGGTTTAATTTTTTCATTTTTGTGACTCAGAGTCGAGTATTCTCTTTTTATGCCGCCAGAGAAGGCCATAATTCATGTATAGCTTTACATTCTGGCAACCTTTAGCAAATAGAAAATAACAGGGTATCCATATATATAAATCCAATCAAACAAATATTCGTGTCATTTCCATAAACATAAGAAATTATTCGCAACGGTTAATTGATATTCTCATGGAAATTACATATTCAGCTTCCTAGTTTTCAAAGTTCAAAGCTTATAGATATCTGGCTTAATTATATAAAAGCACTATCTCCCTGTTACTGAGGCATATCAAAATTAACATGGATGGTCGTGTGCAATGGATCATAATAGTATGGTTCATCATAGCTTCTTTCTCTGCAACATCTGTGAAGATTCAGATTAATGAAGGAAGAAGAAACTTGGCGACCCAAAATCAAGGTACTTATGTTATGAAGCCAATCTGAAAATTCTTAACCTTAAAAACTTGTCTTGTTTCTCTGTCTGTTTTCAACTAAAAATGGTTTTTTTTTTAATTTTTTGTAATTTGCATATTTTAAAAAACATGATAATTTTTTAGAAATATCTGAAAATTCTTAAGCGTAAAGTCAATAGGTTTTTCTCGAGGTCTGCCCAGAGGAAGAGTAGCGCAGTCGGAACCAAATTTTAGTTGAGTACTTACAGTGGACGGAGCAATTTGTTCAATGCATTTTAATATTATTTTATAAAAAATAAAATTTAAATATAATAATATAGAATAAAAAATACCATATACTGAAAATAATGTATATAATATATGTGTTATATATAAAGAGATAGAACCACGTGGGAGTCCGGGTCTTCGAGTGCCACTGGTTGACTCTGCCCCCCATTGGGAGTAGGTTGTGTCAGTTATTGTCGGTTAATCTAGTTAAAATTGACGAATAAGTGGATAACTCTTTTCAGGGAAAAAAAAAAGTTGATAAAGTCAATATTGGTTTCACACCATTGACCCAAAAAAAGGTTTAGCACCGTTAAATGATTTGATTTTAAAAAAAAAAAAACACCGTTAAATGACATGCTTTGTCAATTTTGGTGACATGGCATATGAGCATATTAGATTATCTATACTTCAATTTGTCTATTTTACCCTTTATCTTTTTCTCTCTCACAAAACCATCCTTGCAAATCCCACGTGGCTGGTTTTATTACTCTGCGTATCATTTTTCTGCTTCAAATTTTATCTGTGTGTCTCCTAAATACGGGCTCTGGTATACCTTTCATTTCAGCATTGGAATTAAAAGCAGTTAACAATTCCATTTATAGAACTGATTCAGGAGATATGACATTGGCAATCCAACCAATACCTTTACTAGGTAACTTGATGCAAACCTGTTTGCTTTCCTCTTACAACTTAGAGTAGTTTCATGATATGGGTACTTACTCCCTTTAATTACTGGTATAAAGAAGATGTATATGATCCCATATGGAGGGGATATATGCCTAATGAGTGGGTTTTAGTGAACACTACACAAAGTCTTCAAATCCAGAGCACTGACGATTCCTATAAAGTACCGTCCGAAGTGTTGAGAAGCGCAATACAACCACAGGAAAATGTTTGTTCATTGATGATAGGTCGTAAGTCGTCAAATCACCAAAATAATATTAAACTGTTCAAAAAATAAATAACAAGTATAACTATAAGCAAAGTCGAACTACAGAGATCGGTGCAAAAATGTTTAATTGTCGAAATTCAGAAATAAAATAAATTTGATTAAGATGAGAATAAAACCGAATTCAAAAGCAAGCATAGATTAAAGTTGGCAACATAAAAATAAATAGCAACAATGAAAAGTAATAGAAATTCAATAATGAGAAAGTCTAGCCAAGATATTTCCTTCGTTCAATCATTTCAGTTGATCACAGACACGAAAGATAAATATCAAACATTCGAATAGACAGAGTTAAAGTTAACGGTGACGCACTCGATTAACTCATCTCTTCTTACATGTTCGATAGTCCCGGAACGCCTTGCAAACTATTTTCCTAACTACTAGACAACCCCGAAACGCCTTGTAAGGTTTAATCTATAACAGCAGTAAGAACCAAAGAGACTCTTATCCTAACCAATGAAACCGGAAACGCCGTGATTCATTTAAACCAGATTATTTAGTTTCATAACAATGAACAATATTCAACACATAAATTCACGTTATTTGTTACCTAAATTAGGACTAATGTTACGCACTATCAATCATAAATAACAGTATATTGTTCATCCAATCACACAACCGGCTGAATCATGCAATCAACGTAAACAATAATAAAGAAACTAAGGCACAAACACTAAATAAATAATCGAAATATTTGATAACAATTAAAATAAAAGTCTCACAACATATTA
This sequence comes from Flueggea neowawraea, assembly GCA_948243855.1. Taxonomy (NCBI): domain Eukaryota; kingdom Viridiplantae; phylum Streptophyta; class Magnoliopsida; order Malpighiales; family Phyllanthaceae; genus Flueggea; species Flueggea neowawraea. The sequence continues at coordinate 10,001 of CAODLS011455758.1, read as the reverse complement.
TGATTGAACTTCGATAATACCTCGATAAGAAAGAGGTTTAGTTACACATAATAATAGAAGAAAGCAACCAAAGTTCAGTCATGACTGCTATCCAACGTGAAAAAGAGGAAGAAGAAGTCACCAATTTAAAAGAGTATTTATATGTGACTCCCCTCAAAACCTAATCTTAATGTGAATAATAATAATAATAAAATAATAATAATAATGTAACTACAATTGTTCCGACAGTAAAAATAGGTTAAAAGCCTTTAGCCACATCCATAAGGCTCAAATCTCGAGGCCTAATAGTAAAAACACGTGAGGCAATGTGAATAACTAAATCTCAGTCTTCGTGCCCTCTATATAGGCCTTTAATTTTCATGGTAATGTGTTGCCCTTTGACCATTAGTTGTGTCAAATATCTCATATTGTCTAGGTTGAGTTTGTCTCATAAATTTATAATTAAGTGGTAATCCTCTCCCATAAGGTCCCTTTTGGGGTGAGTTAGGCACAATATTAAGTCCATCCACCCCCTCGACCTATCCCACCTCTCGTACTTACGACTTCTCTAATTTTGCCATAAAATACACTATATTGTTGCGATTGAGAAATTAGTTGATTTTGTTTAAAAAAATTCGTTTAAATTTTGTGATGTGTTGGAAAATGACTAGAACTGAATATATGTTGAGTGAAGTGATGGAATCGACTTTGTTTGTGATTCGAAAGCAGAAGAGGGATGGTCCGGAGAAGGTGACGCTAATGCTAAGGTATTATGTATTGGATGGTTCCATTTATCAGACTTCTCAGCTCTGCTGCCTCTGCAATGTCTTTGCCGCTCGAATTGTGAGCTTCTGTTTACTAATTTGCTCTGTTGGGTGACATTGTTGTAGATAGTGTTGTGTTCTTGATTGATTGTCAACACCTACTGTTGATGGAAAGTGAATTCAACATTGATTCTGCCTGGAAAGCTGTGGAGGTAGCCATGTCGTCTGTACCAAGAAGTGCAATACAAAGGCCAGACATGAGCCATGTATTGATGGAATTAAGAGAATGTTTGGCTATGGATATGGCTTCAGGAAGAACTGAAAGAACAAGAAGCAGCAACTCAGGATCGAGCAACGAATTTGGAGTTTTATGATGTTGAGTGTTGACACGGTTGACAGAGTTAGGTAATTGCAACCAACACCTTGTTGTATATAACGTAAAACGTAAAACTTTCACAAATTCTCCTCCCCCCCCTCTGTAGGCGTGTCCATGCTGAATAATGCATTCAATTTGCTATGTTGAAACTTTTGTTATGGCTAAAAGTGATGTCACCAGCTTTGTTGTTTCTCTTCTTTTTTTTTTTTTGCTTTTTTCGTAAATTATACTTTAGCAGTTATATTGGACAATTTCTGATAGGATTATATCGTTGCTGAATTTACAACTCTGACACAATATCGGCTTCATTTCTATTTTATTTATACCATGTCAACAATGGCAGTGCAAGTGTGGTCAGGCAGGATCGGCCGACCCCATCAACTGTCTGTCAACTTTTAGGATATTCCCACCGACTCTACCTACTCCGTTTTGTTTCCACCTCTTCAATCTAAGGCCGACCACTTTTTAACGAATTTTGGCTCTGCCACGACATGTCAACAAAACATATAATTTTTGTAATACGATTACAATAAACTTTATGATACGGTTAGCATACATGAAGAATGATTACATCCTAATATTTGAAGTGTTGGGAGTTAGAATTAGTTGACACTGTTTATTTGTTTAGCGTACGAGTATCAATCAGTTTATATCAGAACCAAACGACACGTCAATTTTGCATACTAGTATACCGATATTCTGCAATAGACGAGAGTTCGTCCAATCTTCACTTCACTAACCAAAATGAAGCGTAGTAAAGTCTAGGAACTGGATTGAGACTTCGTGGAAAGCAAAGTGACTTTTCAGAAAATTCGATATGGTAATTCTGATTTTTCTGAACTTTCATTTTCCTTATTGATAAAGGAAAAAAAAATCTGTGATTTTCCTGCAAGATAATAATGATTGATAAAGAAAAAGTAGTAGTTTATTTGATGTTGAAATTTAATTAGAGGGAAATTCTTGCCTACATATACCAAGCCAACCAGAAATTGTTTTCTGAATAACAATTTTTTATTGGCTTGGTGTAAGAGCGGAATCTTACACCAAATGTAGACAATATTTTTTCTTAATCAGAGGAAAGAAATATGGGAGAAATAGGTGTCGATTCATGTTGAATTCTAGCATGAAGGTAACATTGGAGGGGTAATGTGTTTGTGTTCAGGTAGAAATGTCTGATTGAGATATTTTTTGGGAGCAACTACCATTGAAAGCTCCAAAATTTAATTATGTAGAAATTAATGTTGTTTAAAAGTATGTGATCCTGATTTACGTTCTCAATTTTACATATATCCCGCATTATAATGTATTGTTGTGGCTCACACTTTCTCTTTTTTATATACTCCTTCCGTCCCACAAAGATAGTCTACTATTTCTTTTTGAGATGTTCTAAAACAGTTGTTATATTTCTAAATAAACTTTCCCTTTTGTGTTATTTTCTATTTCTGCCCCTCATTATTTTTTTGAAGTCAAACAAATATGGATGAAGTCTTTCAATATTTTCTAACCATAATAATTATACTAGTGAGGGTATAAAAGTAAAAATATCACCTCATTTATCATTTTCTTAATATTTGTGTTAATAAAAGGGTGACAATCTTTTTGGGACGGAGGAAGGACATGAGACATTTTTTAACCTACTCAAATTTCTTGCTACTCAATGTGAATTGAATTTTGGACCTAAAACCACCAAAACCTTAAAGTCACATGATGTGTTATTATTTTCTGCTTATTTTCATGTTTAATTTTCTTCACATAGATAATTGTTGTTCTTAAATCTAAGATTTTCTTCGCCTCTTTGCAAAATAAAAGCTAAGGTATTTTTAATGGAAAATTTGGACAAAAAACACAATTTTAGAATTCAAAGGAAAGGATGTGTAAAGCTGGAGGATGGACTAAAGATTGAATCAGAGTTAGAACCAAGATTAGATTTTATTTACACAAAAAGCCAGATGCTCACCTGATTTTATTCCTAGCCTTCATGGATATTTTCAGCTCATATTTTAAATTAGAAAAATACAGTTAGCTGAGATTTTGGGATGAGGACAGAAAACCTAGACCGAGTGGGTCTCTTTTATTTTTCATGTGTTTTTAGTCTACAAGCCAACAGAGAGTGAAAGATGTTGGTCTGCTTCCCTTGTTCTTTGAGACGTCTTATTTTCTTAGAGAGAGAAAAAATTACAGTAGAGAATAAAGGAGAACTCTTGTTGTTTGTAGTGGCCTTTCGTGGCTAATTTCTTTTTTCTTGGTTGGAGGTGACATTGAATCATTAGAATAAAACTGTAAAGTTTCTTGTTTTCATTAAATTTTGTTGATTTATTCAAGTACTGAATGTCTCTCTGCTGCAATTTTATGATCGCATTAGTTGATTACTAAGGTGATCAATTAGTTTATCAACTGTTACAGTTTACTGCTATGTTAAATATTGTATCCATAATTGTGTGTTTCATTTGACTAAAGTAGCAACTAGAAATTATTGTTACTACGTTAGAACTATAATTCTTAAGAGAATCATTCAATTGGATTAAATGTAGCGTCGTATTTGTATTATTCTGCTTCATTGTCTTTCTTGTTCTTACTTCTATTATCTGATTAAATTTGAGATCGTATCCAGGTTGTTAGGCAATAAGTATTAACTGGAATACATTTTTCGGTTGATTAATCATAAGGCAAGATGGGTGAATTAGTTATTGAAACGAATATTTGAATGGTTAACTAAATACTTTTCGTGCCAATGATTAGTTGAAATTCCAATGGTAATAGTTACTGAAGACTAATACTCTCTTTCATTGAGCTTACTGTTGTAATTGTTGTTGCTTTATGTTCTTTCCAAACTACTACTTTCATTAAAAGTAATTTCACTCAATTATCAAAACTCTCGTTTGTTATTTTTTTTTTATTTATGTGTATTACTGTTTACAAAGCTCTTCGTGAGATCGACTCGTACTCACTAATTCCAACAATCAGTTTCCATTCTTAATTAAACCACGTGTATGCATGGTTGGTTTATTAAACCACGCGTATGCATGGCCAAGTTCACATAGTTGCTACTTTTGAAAGTTCAAATTTGTGGAATGTTGCTGATGTGTTGCATTTTAGGCATATTTAATATTGCATTTTATGTTAGTTTTGCATTGTAAATTGTTGTTATTCTTGTCTTTTTATGTCTTTTGGCTTCTTTGATGGTTTAGGTGGTATGTTGGTGAAAAGGGAAGAAATGGAGCTATTTTGGGATGTTTCAACGTTGACTGCACTTTGGCATGACCATGCTGTAAGGAGCGCGATGACACTATTGGGCCTTGGGATTTGAGCCTTATTGATGTGGCTGAAGGTTTTTAACCTAATTTTACTACGGAAACAATTATAGTTACATTATTATTATTATTATTATTTTATCATTGATATTTACATTAGGCTTAGGGTTTTGACTGGACCACATATAAATACTCTTTTCTATGATTGTGGTCTTCTTCTTCCCTCTTTTTGTCACGCACAAAACAACAACTCCATTGTTGATATCTTGGTTTTTCTTCATCACCATGTGTAACTAAATATCTTTCTAGTTGAGATATTTTCGAAGTTCAATCCATTAAGTTGTGAGACTTTTGTTTTAATTGTTCTTGAGTAATTCAAGTATTTATTCAGTTTCTATTCCTGAGTTCTTTTATTATTATTATTTTGATTGGTTGGTTGACAAGGGCTCGTTGGTTGATTGATTGAAATAATATACAGTTATTTAGGATTATTAGTGTATCACAGTAGTCCTAATTTAGGTAACGAATAACGTGAATTTATGTGTTGGATATTGTTCATTGTTATGGAACTGAGTAATATGGTTTAAATGAATCACGACGATTCTGATTTCACTGGTTTAGGATAGGGGTCTCTTTAATTCGTACTGTTGTCATAGATTAAATCTTGTCAGTGCGTTATGAGGGTTGTCTAGTGGTTAGAGAAATAGTCTGTAGGGCGTCCTAGAGCTATCGAGAATTTAAGAAGATATTGGTTAATTGAGTGTATCACCGTTAGCTATAATTATGTCTACTTGAATGCTCTATATTGATTTTTTGTGTCTGTGATTGACTTGAATAGAGGAAATACCTTGGCTATGCTTTCTTATTATTGAATTTCCGTTATTGCTGCAATTTTATTTCTCATTGCGAATTTTTATCTCTGCGTCCTTTTAATTGTCGTTTTCACTCTCATTCAAATCAAAGTTATTTTATTTTTCTGTTATGGCATTTAAACATTTTTGCACTGATCTCTATGGTTCAACCCTACTTACCACTTTATTTGTTGTTTATTTTCTGAGCATGTTAATATTATTTTGATGGTTTGACAACCTATCAGCTGCTTAGACAAAATTATTACATCAATCAAGCAATAATTTTCGTGCTGTGTCATCAGGTTCGAGGAAAAATTCTTACCTAAACTTGCCCGCACTTGGGGTCAAGTTTAAGTAAAAATTTTCCCTATTCGAATACTTGTATATAAGCACCACCTCTAGTTTCGAAGGCCTGCGGTTTCAGTTTATCGTTCGTGAGGAGAACGTCAAAAATTAACATGGATGTTTGTCTGATAATAGTGTGGCTCGTCTTTGCTTCTCTGCCTGTGGCTGCTGTGAAGGCTCAGATAGGTGATGAAAGGAGAAACTTGGTGACCCAGAATCCAGGTACGTGGTAACACCGAATATTTCTTGGTCATAAAGATGTGCCTGGTTGTTTTACTCTGTTTCCAACTAATAAAGAGATTTTCTGCATAATTGAGGTAGCTAGAAAGCATCTGTATATTAATGTGGAAAAATGTATTGGCAAGTGAAAGCTGAACAACATAAAACAATCAGACTTATTTGCTAAAGATAACTATTAATATTCCTAACCTTAAGCAACCAATAAACATCTACTGTATTTCCTGAGTTTCTCTTCAAAATAAATCTTCCATATTTAAAACATAAGTGCTAGAATTTTGAGTTATGGATTTAGGTTTCAATTTATGAAAATGGATGATATATCAAGACTAGATTTGTGGACATGTGTGTTGCACGTGAATGTTATTTTTATAAATATTTTGAAAAATTTGGTGAATTTTATTACTAAATTATTATTTATTAAATAAATAGAAATGTGACATATTAAAAAAAGTGTTTAAAGTATAAGACATATAAATTAAAAATTATGTAAAATTTTAATTATGTACATGCATTGTTCGTGATAATTTTTTAAATTCAATTTTTATTCAACATATTGTGCTCTTTTCAAATAAAAATAATAATCATACATAGAATTTGAAAAAAATGTGTAGTCCATGTAAACTTTTTCATTAAAAAAAACAAAAATGAAGAATTCATTCGAAAATCAAACAAACCAAAAACAGAGCTACATAAAAAAGGGCTACCTGGTGCCGCGAAGAGTTTAAAGTGAATGCCGTCTGAGGACGTCCGACTTTCAAGGGGTGGCGAGTGATACGATGTCCCACATCGGATGCTCATGCAATTGTGTATTGGTACTTAAGTTGGGGTCAAACCTCCACTCTTGAGCTAGCTTTTGTGGTGGAGTTGGAGTTTGGGAGTTAGTGCGTAGCGGGAGAGGGCTACCTGGTGCTTGATAAGGTTCGGCTTTTGTGGTGGAGTTAGGGCTTGGGCTTGAGGGCCTATCAATTAGTGCTTTTATTAAGAGTCAATGCGTAGCGGGAGAGGGCTACTTGGTGATTGATAAGGTCCGAAGTGCAGCCGTTCTAAAGGAAAAAAGGGCTACATGGTGCTGCGAAGAGTCCTGAGTGAATGCCATCCACAGACGTCCGACTTTTAAGGGTTGGCAAGTGATATGATGTCCCACATCAGATGCTGAGGCAATTGTGCATTAGTACTTAAGTTGGGGTCAAACCCCACTCTTGAACTAATTTTTGTAGTTGAGTTTAGGCCTGAGTTTGAGGGCCTATCAGAATGTACTCTAAATTGTTAGATAATTATTTGTCTTATGATTACAAATAAACGAAAATTGAGGAATTTGTAGGCAAAAATGATTAATAGTTCAAAGACTATCTATTGTATAATATACCTTTAATTTTTGCCTAAGTGAGCCACAAAGCGAGGCAGATGGTTACAGTATCTGAGCATTTTTTTCTCTTTGTCGCTATTTTTTCTTTTCGAAGGATACATATATATTGATTGTGGGGGTGGAAGGAGATTACCAAGATAAAAAAAAAATATTGGAGTTCACTATTGGGAAACTATTGATTTGAAATTGGGTGTGTCTGATTCGATTCTTCGTACTGCTTTTTATTTTTCTCCATCGGATTTTATCTTTGTTTGTCTTGTAAATAGAGGCACTGGTGTACCTTTGATTTCAGCACTGGAATTAAGAGTAGTCAATAGTTTCAACTATAGAACTGATTCAGGATTGTCAATACGTCATTCGGTATTTGATGCCGCGCCTCTGCACTTTAATTATGACAGGTAAAATGTAATTTTTTTATTTTTTTTCCTGACTTTATTTTTATATAAATTTTTATAAAATACAATATTTATAATAAAAATATTTCTAATTTTATTTTTAACTCTAAAAAAATATTCTCTCAATATTTTTTTAAATCACATTTATTATTATTATTTTATAAATTAAATATAAATATAAATTTAATTTTTTAATTATTTATTAAATAAAATTAATTATTTGGTTTGAAAAAATAAAGTTAAAATAAAAAAATAAAAAAAATATGTTTTGCTACAGTGTTGAAGCGTTGCTACAGTGCCGTGCCACATGTAGCGCGGCACTGTAGCAAAACGCAAAAATTCACACAAATCTGGTGCTGGGTTGGCTTGCGTTTTACGCAACAGAAGAGCAGGGTTGAAGTTGCTCTTACTTCCTTTAATATAAGGTACAAAGATGATGTGTATGATCGCCTGTGGGCCTCATATGTGCCTGATGGTTGGGTTTTAGTGGACAACACAGAAAGCCTTCAAATCCAGAGCACTGATAATTCCTATAAAGTACCGTCTGAATTTTTGAGAACTGCAGTCCAGCTGCGAGACAATGCTACTTCATGGAGTTTCAGACGGAAGTTTGATGGACCCTTGACTTATTTTAATATCTATCTTTACTTTGTTGAAGTGGAGAGGATACCAGAAGGCCAAAAACGAGAATTCACCATCACTGTGAATGGAAATCAGTCTGGACCTATCACTCCTCAATACGTGAAACCACTGACATTTGTCTATGAAAGAGCACAGTTGGTGAAAGGATCTGTTCGGTTCGACATCAATTCAACACTCAATTCTCAATGGCTTCGAGATCCTATTTGGTAGTCCCATTGCTAATTCATCAACAAGCGCAATGGATGGTATTTTACATGTTATATTACTCCATCAATCTTATTCCAATTAATCATGTAATTCTCACTAGCTTTTTCTTCAATATTTGTGATCAACTTGGTGAAATTGTTTCTGCTATTTTCTCTTGAACAGTTGATGCAATCATGGGCATCAAGCAAATATACAATTTAGATAAACCAGAGTGGCAAGGAGATCCATGTGAGCCAAGAGATTTGACATGGAACGAAATGATCTGTAATTATGTCAATAATACTCAAAGAATCACATCTCTGTTGGTGCTTCCTTGATGTTGCCTTCAATTTACTATTACTTCAACAATACTTAACGAATCACACCTTAATGAGTAAATTATGAACACGAACCTCTCATCTAGCGGATTGTATGGGATGATAGCTTCAGAATTTTCCAGCCTCCAAGAACTTCAATCCTTGTAAGTATATCATGTCGTAACAGAATCATGTGTACTTTCTAGCACTACCTAGCACCTGTACTCTTGTTTCAATCCCGAGGGACATTCTGTAAAATTAACTGAACTTGTGATTACATTCTTCTTTATTCTCAGGGATTTGTCAAACAATGAATTGAATGGAACAGTTCCGGAATTTTTGGCACAGCTACCATAATTAGTTACCCTGTACGTTGACTAACTTTTGTGTTGCCATCAGGAATTTGAAGCGTGAACTGATTCAGTTAAAACTTTTAGCAGAAATTTATCTGGGAACCAACTGACAAGTCCACTTCCTCAATCTCTGATCGAAAAGTCCAACAATGGAACATTGAACCTGAGGTTTGATCATCTTTGACATTACAAATCTTCTCATTGATAATTTATCGTTTTAAGCTCCTTCATGTGAATTTTTAGAAATCTCTCTTTGCTGATTTACATGCACTCAAGTGTCTACATCGTTTTATGCCTAAATTAATTTTAAAAGGAAAATTAGATAAGATTAAGAAAATTATATGTTCACAACCACTTAAATAATTGTCACCAGTTGTATAACAAGTCATTCAATATGACAATTCTTCAATTTTTCTGCTGATGCAGCTCCGACGAAAAACCAAACACCCGCTCAACGGGTTCCTGCGATAAAAAGAAGCGAAGTGTTGTTATTCCAATAATTTTGTCAATCATATCATTTTTGGTGCTTATAATCGTCATTTTAGCAATCTTTTGGAGAGTGTAAAACCGCAGAGGTAGCTTGTTTCTTTCTTTCTTTGAACTGCAGTTTTTATTGAATCTTTCAACATAGGCAGGTAGACACATATAAAATGCTTCTGTGCCAACATGGAATATTTGTAAGTATTCCATTTTAGGCTTCATTGGATAAGATGATATGCCGTTTACTGAATTACGAAAATCATTGTACACATAAAGATGTCAATCACATAAGAACCACATTTTCTTATTATGAATGTTAATATATACTTCCCTATGATAATCCTGAAAACATTTTCTTAGCTTCTTCATTTAGTCTCATGCAATCTTTGTGGACGCTGAGATATTCATTTTACCCGTTCAATTGCTTAGACTTTGCTGTTTTCTTTGTGTGTGTAG
>CAODLS011455689.1:0-17006 GCA_948243855.1 Flueggea neowawraea | reverse complement strand
TGCCATTCCCATGACAATGATTGACTAGGGATATTTAGAATAGCGTTCTTTTACGGATTAAGGTTTTACTATCCAAATCATATTTGATAACTTAATCAGAACCACTATTCATGGATAATTCATCCAATTAAATATGCACAGAAATAAGAAATAAGATGAAAAATGCTTCATACTATATATATCAAATATAAATGGGTAAACAATGTGCTTGGGGCTAGGGCTTACACTAACAGTTAAGCCTTCTAGAACGAAGACTCGCTCTGATACCACTTGTTGGAGAATTTTTTCGGGAATGCCTTGGTTGAGTTTGGAGAGCGAAAACGAGTTGAAGTGAAGAGAGAAAACAACACCACAATTTATAGTGGTTCAACCAACCATGCCTACGTCCACTACCTAAGTCTCACTTAGGATTTCCACTTTCTCGAAGATTGATTCCAGCTCAATCCAACAAAGCTTTACACCAAGGTTGATTCAGGCTCACACCTCTAAAGCCAACAAGGTTGATTGCTGCTCACACCTCTAAAGCCAACAAGGTTGATTGCGGCTCACCCCTCTAAAGCCTATAAGGTTGATTACGGTTCACGCCTCTAAAGCCTACAAGGTTGATTATGGCTCACCCCTCTAAAGTCTACCCAAGGTTGATTTCTGCTCAAACCTCTAAAGTCATTACAATGTTGTTTTCCATAAGTTCACAATAAAACTTTCCTCACTCTCAAAGAGTTTTACAAAACAGTTTACAAAAATGAAAGCTCTATGCTAGGAGTACATGTGTTTGATTGATGCTCACAATCTTCTCTCTAGCTTGATTTTGGTGTTTTGGGGTGATAGAATAATGAAAGTGTTTTAGACTTTGAAAGCATATGATCATCCATGTTTTTCTTCCATTCCTTAATGTATTTATAGCTTTTCTAAGCCATATTACCATTGGTAGAGAGAAACTAACCATTGGAATTCATTTATAGTCGTTGTAGTCTTCTGGGCCATTCATGACGTACATCATACCAAGCCTGAGTACATTGTCTGCAAATTCTCCAAGTCTGCGTACGTTGTTCTTCCTTAACGTACGTTGATGATAGCCATATCTCCAAATGACGTACGTTGTGATTCTCTAACCTACATTGTATTGGCACTTCAGCATTCCAGTTGCTTTTGTTTGCATTCAGCTCCAGGACTACGTACGTTGTGAATTTGTCACGTACGTTGCTCTTCACTGTGACGTACGTTGTACATAGATAACATACGTTGTGGCACTTCCAGTGACTTGATTTGCATTTTGGATCTTCTTCACGTACGTTGATATACAATAACGTACGTTGTGTCCCACTGTTACGTACGTTGTATGCATTGTAACGTACATTGACTGCTTCAACAGTTTGTTTTGTGATTTCGAGCTTTCCAACATGTTTAATTCTAAGTCAAATATTTTGCACATCATCAAAACATAAAAGGAACTTAATGTTGATCACCCATGATCCAATAGCTGAGTCCACAATACTACCCTGTACACTCTGATATAGTCCCATATTATGACTCTGTTATATATATATACTATGATACTGTCTGAATGCATGTTGTTTGCTCTGTATGCGAACATTTTGGTAAAACGTTTTCTGAAAACTATTACATACGTAGTGTGTATATATGATATATCGGTATATACGAGTGCAGTATCTTTTGAATGATTTTCAAAACTGTCTGTGTGAGGTACGTATGAGGCAATCTGGAGTGTTATTTCCTCATTGTACCCTGACCCCCATTTTATTTTTGTCTATCTTCTTTGTATGTCTGACAGATATTTTGACGCTCAGCATTTGTTCGGCACCCTGCTACTAGTGAGGCATTCTTGATATTCAATGAGTATTTTTGATATTCAGTGAGTGCCCTCGTTCGGGCTCTATTTTTGTATTTTGTTGTTAGAGTTCCATACCGGGTTTCTGTGGGGATACTGGGTTGTATTTTATATTTCAGATACTGATTTTATGATAACGGTTTTATATTTATTTGATCGTATTATTTTATCACTATTTTCTGATATCGTATTTTATAAGCAAATGTTTTGATAAAATGAATGTTTAGGTAGAATATTTGTATCTCCGAGGCTTGTGTGAGATGAGCTAGGCTCCCATAGACAGTTCACTTTGTACGCCGGTCACCAGTCCGACTCGGGTCGTGACAGTAACAGTGTTTCAAAAATAAGTACAAAACGAGATCAATCTTGTCCATTTAAATTTATTTTAGAAATGAGTATAAAATGAGAACATTTGTTTTTATGTAACAATATTTCAAAAACAAGTAGAAAACAAGATCAATCTTGTCCATTTAACTTTATTTTACGAATGAGTACTAAATGATAACAACCTGATCTCTATATTTCAAATATCTAAATGAGTATAAACTGAGAACAAATCATGTCATCTAACATTTTATACTGTTTTTCATTGTAGGAGCCTAATAAATGGAAGAAATAATAATTATTCTACAGCATGGAGGAAACTGAGACTATGATGAAAAATTCAAAAACTACAATGTCAGGGGAATGCAACTGCAAAACTCTTGTGACTACACCACACTATGTCAGACAATCTACCAACACTTAGAGGTAAACATAAAAAAAACACCTCAATCGCCATCAAATATCAAGTGTAGGAAAATTATCTAGTAGTTCAAATTGACAATGACTTAAGCATCTCTTTCTACATTGCTCTAAAGAAGAAAGAAAATGATTTCAGAAAGTACCCACTCTACATCTCAACAACACAAAACTAATACAATATGGCCAATGAAGAGAATGAAAGCACCATAATGCCAATTGAATATCTCATCTCAGATGAAAATGAGTACACAACAGACACGGTATGCCAACCAATCACAAAGGAAAGCTCAATCACTTAATCAACCACACAAGACATGTACAAATTTACCTCATGACTGGTAAGAGATACCGTTGAAAACATAATGCGAGCTTTGGGAAAGTTTACAAGCAGCTTTGGGAACTAAATTGAGTTTTAGTATAGCTTTTCACCCCCAGGCATATGGGCAATCTGAGGGGACAATCCAGACACTAGAAGATATGATGCGAGCTTATGTTCTTGAATTTCAAGGTTCATGGGATAATTATATTTCACTTATGGAGTTTTCTTATAACAATCACTACCACAGTAGCATCGGGATTGCACCTTATGAGGCATTATATGGTAGGAAGTACAGAAGTCTGATATTCTGGGATGAAGAAGGTTTAAGAATTCTCGAAGGACCTGAACTAGTTCAAGAAACCATAGATAAAGTAAACCTAGTGAAAGGTTGACTTAAGGCAGCTCAAGATAGGCAAAAGATCTATGCATATCAGCATCGAAGAGAAATGGAGTACAATGTCGGCGAAAAGGTTTTCCTTCGTGTTTCACCTTGGAAAGGAGTCATTTGGTTCGGACAGATAGATAAATTGAACCCCTGTTATATTGGTCCATATGAGATACTAGAACGAGTTGGGCCACTAGCATATATGTTGGTGTTGCCTTCAGAATTGTCTCAAATCCACAATGTGTTCCATGTGAGTATGCTTAGGAGGTACATATCAGATCCTACTCATGTACTGAGTGATCAACCAATTGAAGTTGCTGAGAACTTGACGTATGTTGAAGAACCAGTGGAGATTATCGGCCATAAGACGAAGCAGTTGAGGAATCTAGAAATTCCTTTAGTAAAAATATTATGGAGACATCACTCAAAGGAAGAAACTACTTGGGAGACAGAAGAGAATATGACACATCGATACCCTCACCTATTTGAGAAACTAAGTATTGAATTTCGTGGACGAAATTCTTTAAAGGAGGAGAGAATGTGACACAACCCCAAAATATGCATGCATTGCATAAACATATTTATTCATGTTTCACATTAGGCATTTTCATTATTTAGTAGCTGTTTAATTTTAAGTAATAATTTAGGATTGAACTTACTTTTAGAATAATAATTTAGGACTACACTATTAAGAAAATAGATAAAGAATTAGTTAGAGAATAATTATTAAATGTAGCCACGCAATCAGAATGGATTTTGATTTAGGGATTGACTTTGAAGTTTATTCTAAGCTTGTGTGCCAAAAAAAATTGGAAACGGGATACAATGACTTAAGTTAGAAAATAAATGTATGAAGTAAGCTAAAGTAAGGACTAAGTAGAACAATAAAGAAGGAAATCAAACAAAAATAAAAAACATAATACATGAGCGATTAAAAAAACATATTTAAGCTTGACACAGGGTCCAGTTATAGGATGAGGCGTAATAAAATTTTCCTCGAAGAGATGGTTCATCAGCAGCCACATCCTTTATAGGAGCACGTTCGACATAACCCTCTAATTTTGAAGTTACATTTCTAACTGACTCCCCATCAGCATCATGAACATCCTCCAATGAAGTTTTCTCTAAATGATCAACCTTCTCAGTAGGTGCAACATCAGTGGATGCAAACACCAGCATCAGTAGTAGGAAGATCATCTACATCTTCTTCATTTAAATATTTATTCACGTGAAATCCTCGCCAACATAATCTGTCATCCGACGCTGTTGGTGGCCCTCAACTTCATCATCCGCACAATCAACGACTTTGTCTTTGTTTCCAACTTATTGTGATTTTTCTGTTGACCTAGATCTCCAACAATGGAACTAGGTCTTATCTCCTACATTGCAACAAATCAAACGCAAATGAGAACAAAATGAATACATAACAAAAGCAAAAGGAGAACGGAAAGAGTATCGTAACTAATAATCATTAAATAAGTACAAAACGAGAACAAAATGTTACCTCAATAGACTTCAACTTATGTGAACAAAAATCTCATTCAGCATCTTAAAACCTTCTGAAACTTGTCAAACTCTTTCAATTCCTTAATAACATCTCTTTTAAAAGTTTTATAATCAACTATCAACTCCAAGAGCCTTCCAGCTACCAAATTCAAATCATTAACCTTTCCCCTTACCCTTCAAACTAGCACACAAATCATTCAATTTCAGTTGCTCAATCTCAATATCGGTAGCACCCAACTTCTTCAATTCCAACTACAAACAAAATTTCAAAATAATTGAAGAAAGTCATTAACCAACATAAAAATGATAGCAAAAAAAAAAGCAAAAAACAAGAATTGTAGAAATGTAAAATGAAAAAACTTACGTTATCATGTTCAAAAATACTATTCTTCAGCTTTTAAAGGTCAATTGCACTGACACTCTCCAATTCAACATCCTTGGGATCCTATCATCAACCTTCGTCGCGCATAACCCCTTAACCATAGAGCAACACCCATAAAATAAAACCTGGAATGCAACAAGGAAATCGTCGAGCCTCTAAGTGAAATTCTACATCTTTCCAGGTTTATCCATCACTTTCTACTTCAATTTGCCTTTAATTGACCTTAGCAAGTTATCGAATGCAACTCATCCCCATGGATACTCGTTATACAAACCAAACTCTACGGCACCAGAATCCAAACGAGTCAAAGATGTCTTGAGCCTGCTATTCAAGATAAACCAATGAATAAAAAAGAGGTTGGCAATATTCACCGCATATTCATGTGATTGCCACCTCCGAGCCCTAAAAAACTCAAGCAACGACACTTTGTGAGTGTGAACTGTCTTGGTACCTAATCATCAGATCTCCACGGAAATTCAACTTAGACGCGCTACTGGGATTGCCGTGGCACATTAACCTAATCACTAATGCAAATTCTTCAATACCAAATTTCAATTTCTCCCACCAACATTAAACCACATTTGATTCTTGTTATCATACTCAATCTCCATAATAAGCAAAGGATGAACTAATTGGGGTTGCCCAACAATCAACTCTATATCCATAAAATGACCAAAGCAAGTTTTTCTAAACAAACCAATTTGTCTTTCATCTAAAGACTCTTTTAAGATAGCTGGAGCATCATCTTGAAAATTAAAATTCACTTTCTCTGGAAAACATTGTTCAAGATATACTAAATAAGCCAGATCCTTTCAAAAAGAAGCTGGAACCCCATATGAATACAAAATGATCAAATCAACATAATTATGAGTACAAAACGAGAACATAATGAATACAAAACAGAATAAATGAAAACCTACTTTGAAAACAACAAATAGAATTCAAATCAAAACGACAATAAATGAGCAACAAATGAGTATTTATATGAGTACAACATGAGAACTAAACGAGTACAACACATTCGATACGACTAGTCAAAATAATTCAAAAATCAAAGCACAACAGTTTCAAATACAAAAAAGAATAAAAACAATAATAAATAACCTAAACTTACAAAAAACACAGGAAAAATGATGGAAAAACTATTAACCTTAACAGGTACAACCGAAGAAGCCTGTGCAATCTTCTTTTTCTTCGATGCATGAGTAATGTCTGAAGATGTTAATCTCTTCGTCTTTTTGGCAGGACACTTTACACCCGTACCCATAGAAAGAGAAGAATTGGAAACTAGGGTGATCATGGGTCGGTTCGGTTCAGTTCTAGCCAAGAACCAGAACCGAACCGAACCAAAATTTCAGTTCTTCCATTTTTTAAGAACTGAAACCGAACCAAAAAATCAAAAGAACCGAACAAAAAGACCCAAAATTTCGGGACAAAACGGTTCGAGTATTCTGGTCTTTTGGGACTAAGAAACTGAGATGGTTCTGGTTCGGTTCTTGGGACTTTTTTTCCAAAAAAACATATTCATATCAAACAGATCAGATTTTTATTTGCAAAATGTAACCCATTTTTAACACATTTGTAAAACTAGGAGTTTAATTTTTTATTTTTGCATTTTCACCGTTGCAATAGTTGTCCACTCCACTAATCTGATCTTCTCCTCTCAGCTGCCTTGTTAGATCTGTCAAGTCTCCTTGCGTCCTTATTTCGTTTATTTATTCCTCAGTTTTCCTATTTTAATAAAGAAACTTGTCGGCTTAGAAATCGACATCGACAATGAAATCCGAGAAACCAATTTTTAAGATTCCTTAATTTTCTCCTTTTAGGTATGAAACTGTGAACTTGATAGGATCTTCAAAATTGTTAAAAATTGGAATCGTGTTTGTTTGTGCAATCAAACTTCTCATCATTTGTTGAAAAAATGGTTCGTCCATGACAGGTGAACCAAACTCGATCGATCGAGGTGTGAACCAAGACGGTGGACCGAGCCCAATTGAGGAGAAGCAAACTCGGTAAGTCAAGGTATGAACCGAGACGTTGAACCGAGGTCAATTGGTAAGCCCAATTGAGTTAGGAATGAAAATGGGTCAGTAAGGCACATTAGGCCCACGAGCACGTTTGAGGGCCAATGTATTTTCATTGACACTTCAACACACACTCCAAAGAGAAAGGTAGAGAGAGAGGTCGATACCTCTTGACCCCGAGTCCTGCACAGATTACGCGTGGCATCTAGACTGCGAAACAGTCGGGCATTCTCGTTGACATTTCAACCATGGTTTGCTCACAAGACCAACATAGAACTGGTCATGCTCCGTTGCTAGCTTCTGCCGGAATCGAGGTTAGTAAGCCGAACCTATTTATTATACTATTTATTTGTTAATCGATACGCGATTCCTTCATTTGTATCAGAGCCAAGACGATTTTTTCGAATATTTTTCAAAATTATTGTTGGTCTCTATCTAGAATGTCTACTGTGATTTTTTTAGTATTTGACTTTCTGTCTTGAACGTCGTTTTTGATTCGAGTCCATCCGGAGTCAAAATCTGAAAGTTGGAGTTTCAAAATTCTGACTAAAGATTTGAGATTAGCAACCTTGAAAACGTTACTTGCCAAAATTTCGTTCCGAAATTTCATCAGGAAAGTCGTCAAATCGATGAAAGCCTGATCGAAAAATAATGAGCGAGGCAACACATATGAATTTGTTTCATCTGATCCAATTAAACGACAAGGACCACTTAGAGCGCAACACATGGAAGAAGGTTATGGAACAATACTTTGACCAATCAACTGATGACACGTGGCAGCGGCTGAAAATGTGGACCAATGAGACATCGACACATGGACGAATGTGGCGTTAGAACGTGGCTGCATGTGATGTCAACATGTGGCGCGTTAATCAATTAACACGTGGCTTCCCCAGGAGGAGACACGTGGCTGGAAATTGACACCTGTGTGTGGCGGAGTGTTGATATGCGTGGGAGCGCGTGGGTGGCCCGTGAGACTCTTCAGTGGCGCGTGTTAGCGTGTGGACCATACCTTCGGCTCATTACACATTTTCCAACCTCCAAATTTTGTAAAATTTTCTGTAGAACAATTATTTAGATTTTTCTAGAATTTTTGGTATATTTTTCACTATTTTTTGAGTTCTTGAACTATTTTTCTCAATTTATTGGTGTATAAATAGTGCTCAAAAATTGTGAGAAATTGTATTTTTTTGCCAAGAATTATTTTGGAAATTCATTTTCAGAATAATTAGTTTTAAAATGTGCAAATGTGGTTCTCATTTAGATAATTGAAATTAGATATCAATTATTTGGGTAATACGGAAGTACGTATATATCCGTTTTATTTGTATTTTTTTACAAATAAACGAATGGGGTAAAACCATATTGCATCGACTTAAGTGTGAATTATGAGAGAATTTCCATGACTCCCGAAGTGAGTATTTTTGGACGATGATGGTCATAATGGAAAGATTTATTTGTGTGTTAAAGCACAACAGTGATGATGGTTCGGTTACTTCGTAAAATATTATAATACTCATCACCGGTGTTGGTTGAACTATTGATCTATTCTAGAATTTTTTATGAAAATGTGATTCCCTAAGTATTGAAGAAAGATACTTAGAGATTCTAAAAAGTAAAAAAGTTTTAAGATTGGTATGTCCAAGATTAAACTATGATCGCGAAGAGAGATCATGACAAGTGGGAGATTCACTGTAAGGTCGTATGATTTATAGAATTTTCGATAAGTTGGCACGACCACTTATGAATTCTATTTTAACACTTTGAAAAAGGTCCATCGTGTATCCAATTGGCAGACATATGTTTAATACTATATTTGTATAGTATTATTTTTTGGGGATATTTGCATTATATGTGTGTTAATGTTGTCCAATGTTAATGTAAGTATATTAACATTGAGATAGATTATTTAGATTACATGTTGGTTGAATAAATGATGATTATTTCATTTATTGCTTTGGTTTATTATTGTGTTGATTTGCCTTAATTTTATACAATATTTTATATGTTGAATATATTGTCCAATTATTGAGTTCGCCTTGATAATTGAGATGATCAACATAGATTTTCCTAAGTCATGTAGACTTGAAAAGTGAATCAAAAAAGTCATTATTTACTGTTTATAAAATTAAATATAATACGGTTAATTGTTAAGACTGAGATGGTAAATATGCACCTAGTGTACATTTCAATTCAAAACTTAATAAGAGGCTATATTAGTTTAATTTTTGGTTGGATTGTAAATATATGTGTATTGCCGAATGAATTACTTGTGTGCAATTATGTCTTGTTATTTATCAAATTTATTTGTGATATTCATTGCTTGTAAAGTCAATTAATGTCGAGCCATACGAGAACGTATGTTGAGCTATGTGGGACTTAGACGGCAACAATTGAAAAATCCTAGATTATGAAATCTAGCGTGTACTCTATGAGAAAAGGCTTGTGCCCCTTTGAACTTGGTTATGGCCGAATTCAAAGAGAAATAAAAATCACTCAACATATTTTGGACAGAAATGTCTGTGAGATGTGGAAGTTATAAAATTCCACTACATCCATCATTTTGTTAGTACAAAGAATGATGAATTCATTTGGCTATTTTACAAGTATCGAGGTGCAATAATTTTGTAAATTGCATTTAAGGAGTAATTAGTTGGCGTGACAGTAGCTAAAGCTCGTGGTCTTTGACCATTTACACTGATATTTGTTATAAATATTCTAATCATGCGAGTAGAGGTATAAGGCTTATATGATTAGAAAGTTTAGTGATCTTGATCACTGTTTGATAAAAGACAAGGTCCAAAGTTGTTATCCACTTCTTGCTTAGAATATAGGAGCAAATCGAGTTGCACCTAACCCACGTTCAACTCATTTATGAGACCGTGAGGAATTTGATAATGTCTTATCCTATTGGATAAATTCCAATATAAATGCAAGGAAAAGGTTTAAGATCCTTAAGTCCTTAAGAAGTGGAGACTAGACAGAATTTATGAGGAAAACCTTGAACATGGACAATGTCTACATTTTATAAGTAAAATGTTAACTACCAAAGGCTCACTATATGCACTTGTGGGGGTATGTTGCCCAAACTCACGCAAGTGAGAAGAGTTACATTGTTCAATATTCTCTATTGAATTTCGTTGTTAGTAGACGATTAATTCAACTTTTTGGATCCTTATAATGAAGTTTTAATGTGACTTCATTGAATTTCAGCTAGTTCAAGTGAGAACAAGTTGAACATGCAAGAGCAAGTCGAAAGTGAGAGTTTAAGAAATTGGCATGTACGAGTTGGACTGGTACAACAACCAAACATTTCTTGCATTAGATTCTATCATAATCATTTTGAATTTTGCCTTCAATTTATATTTTAACAATAACGGTATTTGTTACACCGTATTTGAGTAGGTATCTATTTTCTTACTAAAAGTGGTTTCTTAGTTAAGGTAAACAACCTAACTATTGAAGTCCTAGTATCTATTCGTTGCTACTTCATGTAGTTATAAGGAATTATGTGAAGTTAATGCACGCAATTCAACCACATTAGCAACATCGAATATATCGATTAGTTCAAGTGAGAGTATTAGGCAATTGTGTATGCCAAAGTTGTCTAACTTGCGAGCATTGTGAATAAGGGAAACTAGAGAAAAAAACTATTTTTAAAAGGCACTACGAGCTAAAATACTCATTGCTATTAATCCACTTTTGATGTTTAACGTCAAAAGATTGAGAGGGCAAGGCTAAGGCCGACTACTTCATCACTTTAGTAAATATGACGTGGAAGTCACAAACATATTTATTTGATTTCTCATAAGTAAGAATGTTCTAGTTCGTTCTTATTTCTTACAAATTAAGATCCTAATCAAATAAAGTTTTGTAGATCGACTAAGGTCGTGAACGTCGATAAGACTAGTTCAAAACTTTATGTCATGATAGGGAAGTGAATATAAGTTGTTCATTCCTACACTCGCTAACTAATGTGCATAGTGGAGAGGAGACCAAAACCCTCTAAATTTGTTGCTTATATAGCTCATAGGTTATGGATAAGTCATACGCATGACCTAAACCACTTGTAACCAAGAGATATATCACTAATGTCCACGATTCCTTTGTCAATAACGACCAAGATGCTTAAGGTTTAAGATAACTAGCTGTGTCAAAATGATACATTCATCGTGAGACAATAAAAATTGGCATAGTAACAAGTTATAAGAAGTCACATTCCTAGGGAATAGATTTCTTAACTGGAATAAAGCAGAAATGATTTCACTTTACTTGACATTCAAGAACTAAGACCCTCAGGATCACTCTATCCGATTGAGAGAATTCTTGAGGAGGATGAGGGATGAGGAAGAAAGTTGGGTTATGTAACTCAGTAAATTACAACCTTAAGTTTAAAATCTCAAGAGAGGGTAATGTAAATTACAACCTTGAGATAAACTTAAGAGAGGATAATGTAAATTACAACCTTGAGTAAACACTCTCAAAAGATTGATCCGAGCAATGGTTATCTCTTTCTTTGAAAATGATGCATCGAAAAGTCTCAGAATGATTCAACTTTTATCTCATCTACTTCAAGCGTGTGCGGATGTTCCTGATCCTAACTTTAATGGGAGCAAGATTTCTATTTTTTAGTGCGAGTAGAGAACTTGATCCTAGTGGGAGTTCCTATATGGAGCTTGAACCCAGTTGGATCATTTTTTTGAAAATGCATAAAACTAAGAGGATAAAAGTCTCACGACGACAATTTTCGATAAATCAATTGATCGTGATTCTTTTAGTAACCCCACAAGTCAAGAATGAACCTGTAAATATATTAGAGGTTTTCTTATCCTAATAAAATTAATATGGATTAAAGCAATGGTAGTTTAAATGACATTTGAGAGATTGCATTGTGTTTTAGTACCGATTGATCTACCCAATGAGTGAACACCTATTGGAGTAAATGGATACATGGGCAATAAATCGAGTGAGACATCGATAATCGCCAAAGGCGTTTTACTCAACAAGATTGAAAAGTCCAACTTGTTGAAAGATTTACCTTGATCGGATAGACTTTGGCATTTGGGCTAGTCTATGTATAAAGTTATTTTCTCAATAGAGAATTTGGAGTAGAAACCTAAATGGCTTAACGTGAAGGTTTCATAGTCCAAGGTATGAACTTAGACAATTTTTGAGAGAATGGTACATTCATATTCGTTGTGATAATACCATGTATTTCAAAGTTAAATCATGTCATTCTAATCTTATGTGAATGTCACACTTATGGCTAGAAGTGGTCTAGCATACTTGAATAATTTCAAAGATTGGTCAATGTCCAACTTTGAGATTGCTAATATGGGTTGACCTTGGAGCCAAACTCCAAGAGATCGTTCGAGTAAATTGGTGTACCTCTCAAGTAAGATGGATTAGCAAAGTACTTGAACGCTTTAAGATGCAGAAATGCATAACCCATGGATGCCCTGTGACTAAGAGCAACTTTCTTAGTAAATGTGTGTCCATGAACCTATGTAAAAGGAAGAATGTGTAAGTAATGTTCTTCACACAAATATCATGTAAATGTATTTTGTAGTATAGAGTATATGTGTTGATTACAAGACCATGTCTTGTAGTAAATTCCTAGGTGAGTGCAATACCTAGAGTTTGCTATGTTGTTAAGTTAACTAGCAAATATTAATTCAACACGTAAGAAGGATGTTGAAAAGCAGTGAGTGTGATACTTGGATGCTATAGATGTACTGCAAGGCACTGTGTTATCGTAAAGGCTTGCGATAAAATGAGACACAGTTATTACTCCACATAATGATGTGGACTATAGGGAAGTCCATATCTGATTATGTGTTTTTACTTGGCTGAAAAGCTACTACACGTAATAGTGAGGAACACATATAAGTGTGTGGTAAGACAAGCTGAGACCATAGCTTCATTAGCTGCAATGCAATATGATGGTTAGCTATATAATGGAATGATCCACTTAGCACTAACCACCTAAAGAACCTACGATAGTCATTTGTGATCGTTGACCTCGATTGCTTAAGGATCGAAAAGATCTAATATAAGTCTAAGCAAATCGAGACCAAGTATCATTTTGTGAAAGTTTTGTTTGCACAAGAACAAATAAATTTAAGTACAAGTTTCACAAGGAGAAGTGAACTTGGAAATGTAAATCCATGCGAGACGTGATTGAGAGATTCGTTAATAAAATCCTGATATAAGGAATATGTTCCTTAAGATCCGTATGGCATATGAAATATGAATCCCTTAAAATGTGATCTTTAATAAGATCATCGTGGGCAATACACAAACACAAATGTTCAGATATATCAGTATTAGGAGCTAATTCTTGAACAACTTGATTTATAGTACTTTCAACAGATGCTTCAGTTGGAAGTTGTATTGTAGTTGCAATAGATTATTGTTCAATGCTTGCATCAACCTCTGGCAGTGGAACAAAGTCATATAGTATCTCCCGTTGACTGGAATTCTCAAAGAAGGGACTAGTTTCCATAAATTGAACATCCATTGAGACATAAAGTTTCTTGGTTGCAGTGTCATAGCATCGATAGCCCTTTTGTGTTTGAGAATACCCCAGGAATACACATTTTACAACCCTGGGATCGAGCTTATTTATTCGTTGACTTTCTGATAAATGCACAAAGTAGGTGCAACCAAAAACCTTGAGATGAGATAAATCTGGTTCTTATGCTGTAAAACTTCAATAGGACAAAGAAAGTCCAGTACTCGACTGGGTAAGCAATTAATTAGATATGTAGTAGTAAGAAATCCATATGAAACAAAAATGTTTTGGAACATTCATTTGCATCATTATAGCCTGAGTCTTTTCTAACAGATCACGATTTTTTCACTCTGCTACTCGATTTTGTTGGGGTGTGTTAACACAGCTTGTTTGATGCACTATACCATATGAAATTAAGTAATTTTTCATGTTATGTGAGGTATATTCAGTGCCATTATCAGATTGCAAGGTTTTAATATGATCCAAAAAAATGAGTTATTACCAATCTGTGAAAGTCCTTGAAACATTAAAAAACTTCACTTTTTGATTTCAATAAATAAACCCAAGTGACCTTTGAAAAACCATCAATACAAATCACAAAGTATTTAAAGCCATCAATAGACAAAGAAAAAGGTCCCCACACATCTGAGTGAACAAGCTCAAACATCTCAGTTGATTTAGACAAAGATAAATTGAAAGGAAGTCTCGTAGACTTCGAATAATGACAAATATCACAGACATCAGTTCCCTTTGGAAGACTAGGATGAATTTTGTTAAAGACTGACTAGGAAGGATGGCCTAGATGTTGATGCCATAATGAATGTTTATTTGTAGGAGAAAAAGAAGCTTGGAAACCCTTGCAAAGTCGATCATCAGAGGAAAGATAATAAAGCCCATGTAACTGAAAACCCTCACCAATCGTCTTCTTTGTAATACGGTCCTGGAACTAAACCTTGTCAGATGTAAATAAAACATCACAGTTAAGAGTGGAGGTTAATTGTTGAACCAAAAGTAATTGAACAGGAAACAAAGGAATATAGAGGAATTTTGATTCTATGGTCTTAGAAACCAACTTAGTTTTTCCCTTACCCTGAACATGAACATCTTTACCATCTGCTACTGAAACAAAGGTAGAACTAGAGCAAGGACAAAAGTTATATAGATTGGTTAACTTATTTGACATATGACTTGAGGCACCTGAATCAACTGACCATAAATCATGAAAATTACTAATTTCTAGTCCTTTGTGAATTTTGGTTTGAGTTTTGGATGAAAAACCCAACAACGATCAAATGTATGCCTAAGAGCATTATAATGTTCACACTTAAGATCCAAAACGTCTTCCCTTGATGGATTTACCTTCATAATTTTTATGAGCAATGTAGGCTCATGTATCTGAAGGATTAGCCACAGTTTCACGAATCATCACCTTTCTATGGATTTCTTCAAGTTGAATAGTTGAACATACACTCTTCAAGGAGGGCAATTCTGGTCTCATTAGAATATGACATCTGAGATCCTCAAACTCTGAACCGAGACTGGCCAGCACCTAAAAGACTCTGTCTTCTTTTGTTATTTTCTTTAGAACAACTGGATCGACAGTATGAGGTTTGTAGACCTCCAATTTGCTCCACAAACTCTTAAAATTGCCCAGCAAACTCACAAACGGCCTTCCATCTTGTCAAATAGCATTAACTTCTTGTTGAATTTGAAAAATTCGTGCCAAATTGTTCTAATTTTCATACATGTCTCGAAGGACTTCCCAAAGATCTAGAGGAGATTCAGAATAGCTGAATATCTCAGCTATATTGCGCTCCATTGAATTAAGAATTCAAGACATGACAAGCTAGTCCTTTGATAACCAAATCTCATATTCAGGTGAGTCAAAAACAGGAGCCTTCTCCTTTCCATTGATGAATCCTAACTTGGATCTTCCACCAAGAGCAATTGTAACAATTCTTGACCAAGGTAAATAGTTAAATTCAGTCAGCAACACCGAACACAATCTTTGAGATGTGTTTGATTCACCATCAGCAATGGAACTAGAAGGAGCCACAATCAGATCTTTGACAAAGCCTTCACCATGTTGTTGCCTGCCATGTTAACAAAAATGGAACAGAGGATCATATTTTCTCTCTGATACCAAGAAGAAAATATGATTGAGAAGAAAAATATATTCATTCATAATTCATTGGTGTAGAGTACATCAGTATATAAAGGAATTACAAAGATCATATATTACAAGGATCATATATTACAAGGATCATATACAATCATAATCACACTAAATCAACCTAAATATATTCTTGCCAAATATACACCAGTACCTAAATAGGCAACAAATCACATAGTTCTCCAATAATATATATATACTCTCTAACTTTTATGTATATATTGATTTTCTCGGTATAATTTTGATATCTATTGAATTGATTTCAAATGATTGACATGTATATTATATTTTAATTTCTCTTCTAATTATAAAACAAAAAAGAGAATTTTTGGTTCGATAATACATATTATATAAAATTTCACACATAAATATAGTTATGTAAATTTAACGCTATGGTCCAAAATCTGGTTCGCATTTTTTACATATAATTTTGTAATTACCAGGTGATTTATAGTGGACTGGTCAAGTGTCAACGTTTTAGTCTTTTTGAAAAGGAAAAATTATATATATGAATTAGCAGTGATTTAATACTTTCGATAAAATTAAGATAATATCACTTATATTGGCTTAATTCAATGCATGCATATGCATTCGCTTGATTAATATTATAATATATGAATTTTTTTAGCCGAATATTATAATATACGAATTAAAATATTTTATTTTAATAAATCTATACACTTCTCTAAGAAAAAGAAATAACATATTTAATTTATAAAATAATTATGATTAAAATTATAAAATTTCATAACAATATCAATTATGTAATATTTATAGTTTCTCTCTTAGTTTGCTAATACTTTAATTTTTATTATTCAAGTACTAATTTTAAAAATATTTCAAACCAAAAATATTTTTTTAATTAAAATAAAAAGATTGTGATTTACCTTGCGTAACATAAGTATGATTGACATGTGTATTTCATTTTAATTTCTCTTCTAAATATAAAAAAAAAAACAAAAAATTAGTTAATGCATATTATATAAAATTTCACACATAAATATAGTTATATAAATTTAACACTATGGTAAAAAATATGGTTCACATTTTTTACATATAATTTTGTAATTATTAGATAATTTAGAATGGATTGGTAAAGTGTCAATGTGT
>CAODLS011455605.1:0-12623 GCA_948243855.1 Flueggea neowawraea | reverse complement strand
TTTTCAAACCAGTCTTTGTGAGGCACAAATGAGGCAATCTGGAGTGTTGTCCCTCACTCACTGGGCTGACCCCCTTTGCTTCTCTGTGTTGTCTTATTTTCATGATTACAGGTTAACTTTGATCCCAGCAGCCTTTGGACACTCTCTGCCCAGTGCGACACATATATTTTGGTTAGTAGCGTCTTTTTGTCGGGCTACGTCTTTTATAGTAGATGGTTCATTCCGAATATTGTAGGGTTATGGGGTTTTGTATTTGATTTCGATATTATGTTTTACGATTAGATCGTTTTGTATATTTTTACATATATTATATTTTGATATATATATATATGGTATGTATGTTTTCCTCCAACATATGTTTTAAATAAATGAATAAAAAAAATTAATCTTTGAGGCTTGTATGAGAGGAGCCGGACTTCTATAGACGGTTCACCTCATACGCCGGTCATGGTCCCGGGAACGGGTCGTGACAACATGTGTCAATTAGCATAACCCTAATTAAGGTTGAAGCCTCCATGACACTATACACAAAAAGAACATTTTCTCTCTATATAGAGAGTGGAGGCCATTGGCCTTCTTAGAAAGAGAGAGAGTGTTTTGTTCTCCTTCACCCGCTCGTGATTCTTGCATCCGTAAGGATTTTCATGCTGCACATACAAGGCGAAATTAGTTCATGTCACTCACATCGTTAATCAACAAAAATAGTTTGCATGCGAGGCTAGCAAACAATTAGATTTACTTCCACTTATGTTTTTCGCTGTGCACATTGAGATTAGTAACTCGAGCAATTTATTGATTTTTGATTTATTCGATTATTAGTTTGTTGCATGTCATACCTACACTGAGTTTAGCATTCAAAATAAATTACCGAAGAGTTGTGAGTATACTAACATGTACATTCAAATCAGATTTTATTTGTTAAACAATAGAATTTTAAATATATATGTAAGAAAACTATAAAAGATAAAAATAATAATATCTTAATTTAAATTATATTTTATATATAGATTCCTATTAATATAAAATTGAAGAACCGACTGGCAACAGAAGTATCCTATGCAAAGTAACTAGTGGTTAGCAACAGATTTGGAACAAATAAACAATTCGATATTCGTAAGTTGATTAATATCACGTCCAAATTCCAACAAAAAAAAATCTGATCACAGAAAAAAACATTAAATTGAGTCTGGTGATCTTTTGTACATTTTGTTTTTCAAAAAAAAAAGGATAGCACTTTGGCATCCTCATCATTTCATTTGAATTTTTCGGGGACCAATTCTATAGACTAATATTGGGAATCATACAAAATTATAAATCACGGTAATGAACTTTTAGGTGGTTTGGTACTGGTACTACACCACGAAGAGACAAAAAGGATCAAATTTGGAAGTGGAACCAAAATTAATTTTGAGACGTAAACAACTTAGTGTCCAAATTCTGAAACACCATCATGGATGTTTAATCCCATAAGCTTATTCATAAAAGTTTGCTTATCCCGCCTGCTTACCTTGAGGTTAATCTCGCTGGATTGGTGTCATTCTTGACCGAGATTAGTCTTGTTGAGTTGGATCTAAATTTAAGGTGGTTTTTCTATTTTTCTTTTAAAAATTTGAAGCACCATTAATTACTTTAACAACTATATATAAAATGGTAAATTTGAATCGAGCAATTCTTTTTCTAATGAAAAGAAGGAGAAGGAGCAACTAACATTAGCATATTTGTGAAGCTTAACCATACGAATTCTCATTCGCTGCAAAATAATTTTTTTATCTAATCATTTTTTCTTTGCTACAAAATGTTCGAAAGACCAAATTAAACTTAACAAAAACCAAATCTTATTACCGTAGCACAATCACTGAAATTAGGAAAAATTGAGAAAACAAAAGTAAAAAATGTGTCTCCCTCTATTGTAATTTTTGTTTATAATTAAATGCTATATATGTGAAGCTCACTGCATTGTAATTTTTGTTTTTAATTAAATACTATATATGTGAAGCATGTCCCATCCAACTTGGTTAATCGCATCTTAAAAGTTCCAACTTTTATCAAAATGATTGGTTCTTTCCTTCCCTGACTAACCATGTGTGCATGTGCAACATGATTAAATGTTTACATTAACAAATCAATTTTTCCCAAATGATTTTTTCAAGGAAATTGGAATATGTAATAATTTTTATTTTTTAATGTTAGATATACATTTATTTTCTTATATTTAATTGCACATTCAGTTATTTTTCTTGTATTTTTTTAATAAATTAGTGCTTTATCAATAGTCAAGCCACCAAGACGCCACTAAAATAATGGTCGGACGCAAGAAACTCACGAGAAAAATTCCATATGTTGAGCGGTTTTTTCACTTAAGTTCAAGTTTAAAAGATTAAAAGATTTAATTCTTCTGTTTCTCTCCCAATTTAATAATATAAACCATTTTTTTAATTTTGGTATTAAATCTTGAAAAGCACTCTTAGTGAATGCACCTATAGTCTATACAAGAGACAAAAATTTAAGAAAGAAAAAGGGTAAGTCAAGATAGCTTTTTGTGCACCACAAAAACAAAGGTAGATTTCACTGATGAATATTCAGTACAATACTCCAACCAATACGGCATTCAAAATTTCACTTTTAAACACATAATAAAAAGCTTCAATCATTGAAATAATAAACACTCAATAATAACAATATCAAAAGCTAATCAATGATACAAATTTAAAATCGCATCAAAATTGTCCGAGAATAATCTTAATTTTCGACTCATAATAACTGGCTCGAAAAATATTATTACGGCAAAAAGGATTTAATAATAGAGATAAATAAGTTAATTAAAGTCCGAAAAGTCTCTTACAGGCTCTAAAGATCCTGCCTCTGCTACTCTTTTTCTTCACAGATCTTGTTCTCTCCAGTGTAGCAATAAAATTACCATCTTCATCATGATTAGGTGATGTTAAAGTCACAGACTGGTCATGGATCCTGCAATACCTTTCTGAAACTGAAGAGGATCTTCTCATGGAGAATGCTCTTTTCACGGCAGACTGAAATGCAGAAGCTGATGATGAAGACACTGAAGAGTTCCTTCTCAGTACTACTTTAGCAGCACCAAACACTTGAACATGGTTGCCATTGCTTTCTTGGTCTATTTGATCCTCTGCAACTGAAGACGAATCTTGGTTTGTTTTGGTGGTGTTGCTTGCATTCATGTTGGTGTGCTTGATCTTGTTTGCTTCTTGGAGTTTCAAAGAAGTGTCTATGGTGTTTGTGTGTGTGTTGATTTTGGTTGGTTCTGGTTCTAGACATGTACTGAGATCTGAAAAGTCCATGGATCTTGATTTGTTTTTGCCTATTATTTTGATTTTGGAATATGGGTTCATATTGATTTTGGACAAGAAGAATGGGGCAAGACTGGTAGTGAAAATAAACTTGACAACAAATGAAAGTTTGGTTTGGGAGTGATTAGGTTTACAGTTGGACTTATGGAGAGATGGTTGTTGGATTTTATTGGGTGATAAGGTCATCAAAGTGGAGCCATTAATTACATTGTACTTTAGTAACAGGAAAATTTAGAGTCGAGTTTATTCAAATTAAATTATGAAGTTATTTCTGTCAGCTAATAAAAATCTATTTTGGATGCATGCAAATTACGCTTAGTTTGAGGATAGCCACCTCTAAGCATTGACCTTGACTAATACATGCTATGAATAGAATAATTGAAATTAATGGGGTAGATTTGGATTTTATGGTATAAATGACTGTATTAAATATTTCTTTTCTTGTTTCCCTAGCAAATTAATGGTAAAAAAAATATTGTTAATTTTTAATGAGGAAATTACACCCATATTATTTTTTGTAATATTAAGTTCACATATAAGACACAAGCTTAATATATTGACTAAATGAAATATAAAATTTCATTTTAATTCTTCCCAATACAACAATACTAATACTCTTTTTTTTCTCTCTCTCTCCTCGCTCTCTCCTCTCTCCTTCTACGCCTTTCTCCCTCCCTCCTCTATAACTAAACAGTCCATTCCTCTCCTTCTCCATCTCCCTCTCCTCCTCTGCCCCTTCTCTTTTTCCTCTACTCACTGACTTCTCTTTCTCTCTTCTCTCTCCTCGATCCTCCTACTTCTCAACTGTCTAACCTTTCGCGTTGGCTATCCTCGCTCTCTCTCACCATCTCCACTCTTCCTTCACCTTGCAGCGACAAATCTGTTGGAATGGAAGTGTCGGTGACAATTTCATTTGGCGGTGAAAAGGTGATGGTACTAGAGTTTGAAGATGGGATGGGTGTGTTAGGGTTTTTGCAAATATGTGATTGTTGCTACTGTGTTTTTTGTTTTGTATGAAAATGAAAAAATTGTGCAAGTTGATTTTGTTGAGTTTGGTTGTTTTTGTTGATTTTTGTGGTGGTGGCGGCGGCTAAGGTTTGTCAAACTCTAGCCACCTGTTTTTTTAGTGTTTATGGTGACAAAGATCGATCTAATCTCCGTAGTGGCAGAAATCTAAAGTTGATAATACCTGCTTTTGGGGTTGTACTCATTATGTACTCGTTATGTAGTCCTTGTTAGTTTGTAAACTTATAAAATAATACCTAAATTTGGCTTGTACTCGATATATATTCATTTGTACTCGATTTATTCTCATTTTATACTCATTTTTTTATAAACATTTTGTTGATGTAATCAACAAGTTTCATATAACTCGTACTCAGTATGTAAGCATTTATTTCGTGAATGTACTCATTTGGTACTTGTTTTGTGCTCGTACATTTACTAAATAATAAAGAAAATATTAAGCTGTCAACCTCTAATATGTTTAGGTTGTACTCATTTTTTTCCCCTCTGTGCTCGTTTTTTTCTCATTTTGTACTCATTTTTTAAGCATTTGTTGATGTAAATTTTTTTACCATTTTGTACTCATTTGTTCAAAACAATTCTTAAATAACTCGTATTTAATGTAAGTTTTTTTTGTGATGTACTCGTTTTATACTCATAATTTTATTGAGAAAGAAAGAAATAATTAAAATATTTTTAAAAATTTTATTTTGACATGTACTCATTTTTTGTTGGTGTTTGTTCTATGTTTGTCTTTATTTTGTTGTTGTACTAGTTTATACTCTTGTTATTCTCGAGTTATACTTATTGTCACTAGTCAAAAGAGTTTGGTCAATTGTTTTAACCTATACTCTTTTTTGCTAGTGTTTGTTCTCTATTTGTTCTTATTTTATTGTTATACTAGTTTATACTCGTATTGTTCTCGAATTGTATTCATTTTTACTGGTTCAAAGAGTTTGGTCAAACGCACAATCAATATACAATCGAACTTTTGTTATTTTTCAATATTTTATTCCGTTTTGCTATTTTTTACATGAGTTATTTTTGACGGTTTACTTTTTTTTTTTTTTGCTATTTGTGTGTTTCTCCCATTTATATTTCTTGTGCTTATTATAAAGAACCAGAATTGTAAAGGGGAGTAAAAAAAAAAGGGTTTTGGTTGATACGGGTTAACTCTCATTTAATATTATTATACTCAACAAAACATTTGAGTCTGAGGTTTCCGTAGTGATCTGGGCTCATATATGAATCTTAATAAATAAAAACAATACAATTTTAAAGATCAACATCATTTTGACTTTCTAGGAATTTCTGTGCATAAATTTGAATAACAAAGAAAGGAGTGAAATTGATGGTAACCTGTTTGAGATGAAATATTAGTTTAATTAGGGTACGTTTGGTTGACAGTTTTTGGGTGAGA
Source organism: Flueggea neowawraea (assembly GCA_948243855.1). Taxonomy (NCBI): domain Eukaryota; kingdom Viridiplantae; phylum Streptophyta; class Magnoliopsida; order Malpighiales; family Phyllanthaceae; genus Flueggea; species Flueggea neowawraea. The sequence goes on along the minus strand of CAODLS011455605.1, from coordinate 6,875 downwards.
ACAAGAATGGAGGATAGTAACTTGTCATTTCTATTCTTTATATAATTGATTTCGATTCGTATAAACTTTTGAACCAAACGATCTCTTAGTTTTAATCTTTTGACAACAGGGAAAAAGAAGCATTTGATGGTTAAAATACAAACTCTCTCTCTACATAACTAAAAAAACAGAATGCCTAGCTCTTTGTATTCCATTAGACTCGTTTGAACACTGAAGATTGCTCTATTTACATATTATATTTACTCAAAGATCAACCTCTTAGTGCTGAAAGCATCAAAGCTATTGATGAGAATATAAGAAACCATTCTGAAGTACTGAATAAACCACCTACACTTGCACCATGAATGTTCTTTTGGTGTTCAACTGTGACAGTCTTAACTTGATACTCCTACTGATGTATTCTACGACTGATTAGTCATTTAATTACTCCACCAAGAATCGAATCTGCAATTTTTTAACATTTTTTAACACTAGAGTAAACTTCAGTACCAATCTCTACAAGTCCACTGGTACCTCTAAGACTAACTCTACCGAGATCAGGATTCTGGAACTGCAGACTGACTTAAAGAGTGTCATCTCTAACTTCATACTTTAAGAATTCAATCTCACTAATCAAGGGCGGATCTACATTATGGGTTGGGAGTTATGGCAACCCTAACCTAAAAAAAATACAATTTAACTTATTGATAAAGTGCATGCTTTTATTAAGTTGACCCTTACAATAGCATGAAAGATAAATTTAGATAATTTTTTTATTGACATTTGGTTGTTTATATAGGAAAAGACATTGCTAAAAATTTCTCTACGGATGCTCTTATTGATGAAAAATTTCTAGTTCCGCCACTGTCTAGTGACAATAGTCTAACTGTTCAAAGTCTAACAAACAGATTTAACAGCATGCTCTAAAGCAGCAAGAAGCAAAGGCGACCCAGTTTTCTTATCATAACAATTATCCATTTTTTTTTCCACTCATAGCAATTGTCAACTCTCCAATACAGTTTTAAGTTCCTTGCAATTCGATGATTTTGGCAGTTTAAAGATCTCCATGCCTAAAACATGTACTCAATGCAGGATTAAGAAATTTCATGGTCTACATATAATCAAGAACTTGCATCAACAAAACCAAAAAATAAAATAAAGAGAGCAAAACCCAGAATTTATTTCTGTCAATCACTACTAGGGTCTCTGTTACGAAGCCTATAAACAATACGGCCTCTACTGGAGTCATAACGACTAACCTCAACCTTAACTCGGTCTCCAGGCAAAATCCGTACGAAATTCTTCCGAATCTTCCCCGAAATATACCCAATTATCAGGTCTTCGTTATTCAATTTCACCCGAAACATCCCATTGGGCAGCGACTCCGTCACGGACCCTTCGTGGGTCCACTTCTGTTCTCCGGTTGGGTTTCCCTTGGCGTTGGTGATGATGGGTAAGACCCTTCTTTGGCCGAAGACGAGGCCAAACGACGGCGTCGTTTTGGAGAGCGTAAAGAAGAGAGTGATTCTTGGAAGAATAAGGGTAAAAGGTTTTGTTGGTGGGAGTGATGATAAGACGTGGAATTGGGTTGCAGTGGTGGAGAGGGATGTCATTTTTGTTGACTGTGAGGGGTAGTTTGGGAAATTGAATTTAATGTAGAAGAAGAAACTGGATGCTGAGTTGCGAAGGGTGGAAGGTGAGAGGTGGGAAGAAAGAGGAGATGAGTGGAACAAGATAACAAATAATAGTTTTATAATAATTAAATGTAAATTACACAAAAACATATGTGGACCTCAATAAGCAGTTTAAAGAGGGCCTAGGTCACCTCAACTTATGGCTTTGAATCCAAATTACTAGAATTAAGAGGAAATTACCGCCTCTGAATTTAACTTTAAAAATTAAATTTCAACACCAAAAATTGTGGTTTTAAAAATTACCAAACAAATTTTACATTTTATACGCTAAGTTGTAACAAAAAAAATGGAAAACAATTTTTTTTATTTTTTATAGTACAAATAGAGTAATTTTTTAGTTGTTTTATGGTATTTTTGCCTGGTTTTAGTTTTGGCATATAAGAAGTAATACTTGGCGTACAAAATGTAAAGTGTGGGGATAATTTTGAAAACCATAATTTTTGCCATATTTTATAATTTTGATTTTTAAAAGATATATTCATGTAATTAGTTCTAGAGTTAATTGTTGAGAAAATTATGTGATGGACGCTATTTTGAGAAAATTATTTTCTTAATGTTGGTTTTGAAAATTAAATAGAAAACTAAAATGAATTTTTTTCCATTTGAAAATAAAAAAATCGATGGCATTTATCAATCATTACAAAAATATTATCACAATTAGATTGAAACAAAGGTGTTTGCAATTTAATGACTTTTAGAAACTAACATATAACATTTTTTTAGTATGTAATATTTTTCTCCAAATTCATGCTTTTATTTTTACTTTTTTATCATTCAAAAATTTGTTATACAATAAAGATGAGTAGTTGGTTAGCGAATTTGCACGCTGATACAAATGCCATTACCACAACATTATAATACATCTATGTTGAAAAAAGTGGTTTGCACATAACGGTGAACCGATCTCGGCCGATCAAAGTGTAAACTGATACCGTTGACCAAGTTAGTTCGTAAGCCCAATCGGGAAAGATTGGAAGAGTAGGCCTTTTATCTATTCAGAAGAGCCCAAGTGGTCAAAATACTTAAAAGCCACTTAAACCCATCTGTGGGTTAATCTTTTTAGCACAGATACTTTCCAAAAAAACCATAAAAAAAAAGAATGTATGTTCTATACAGAATGAGAGAGAACATCCCTTTTACCAAGAAGAAGGTAAAGTTCTTCATTCCTCACTGGTTCCTGCACAGATCTGGAGTGACATCTAGACTGCGAAACAGTCGATTACTCCCATCAACAACTCGACTGTAGTTTGTTCACGAGACCAACATCGAATTTGTTGTTGTCTTGTTGTTCTTCCACTACAATCAAGGTTAATGAGTCGACCCGCTCTTGTTATTGCTTGTCAACTAGACCGGAAATGGCATCCTTCATTGGTATCAGAGCAGTATGTATGAATTTTTGCAATTTGTTTCAAAATTCTTGTTGCTCTCTATCTGGAATGCCTGTAGTATTTTTCATGTATCCAACTTTCTATTTGCAACGTGTTTTATGATTTGAGTCTGTCCAGAGACGAATTTTGAAAGTATGAATTTCGAAATTTCGATGCCACCATTGAGATCAGCAACCTCAAAAATATTATCTGCCTAAGTTCTGTTGCCGAAAACTGTGAGAAGGCCGCCAAATCAATGGAAATCTGATTTGGTTAGATTGAGTGAGGCGATTGCAGATGAATTTGTTCATCTGATGTATTAGGCTTGATGTGTCAAGCCCTCATTGGCTAAAAGCATAAACAAGGACCACATCAGAGAGCGACAAGTGTTGAGGCTTATAATAGTCAACAATGATTGCACTCAACGTGGACCAATGAGAAGATGACACATGGAAAATGTTGAGTTCAGTTTTGATGATGATAAATGCAAAACATCCATGAAAGAAGCTCAAAGTTGCAGATTTGTTGATATCTGGCCATAAAGCACTTTAAGAGTCATCAAAGCATGTTGATGCATGCAACGTTGGCTACTACGCACGAATAGACTAAGTAAAACACGTAGGTGAGAAGCAGATTTCACAGGAATTAATATTTGCTTATCTACGCACGCAGATGAGGTACAACACACGTTGATAAGGGTTCAGTCTGATGAGAAGAAAATGTGCAACAACAAAGGCACGTTGAATATTGGTCAAAGAACATTTAAGGGCCAAAGGGGTGATCTTCAAAGAAAAGCTCTACGTATTTAGAAGAAAGTGCAATGCATATAGATGAGGATGAGCTGGACTAGCTGACAAAGCCAAGACGCTCATCAAATTTTGAATTTGAATATTCTCGGACGCAGGTGTATTTTGAAGAACAACTACGCACGTAAAAGGAGGAACAACGCACTTAGCAAGCCACTGGGTGAAAAATGCATATTCTAAAATTCAAATCAATGCACATAGAATATGGTACAAAGCACGCAGATTATGAGTCTACGCATGTAGAAGCAAAGGAAAGCACGTAAATGCTGATCCACTAAAAGCTGATACCACTAGAGTTTTAGCAATGCACGTAGACTTATTATCAACATATACAGAAATCAGTTGGATCATTATACTACACACATAGATGTTGGCTACGCATGTAGAGAAGGATATCACCATTACTAGACAGAATTTTATTCTCTCACAATGACTATTTTGAGCCTCCAACAGCTATATTTTTTCAAGTGGATATAAAAAAACATCTCCAACATCATAAGAACAGTGAGAAACCTTGGCAACCTTTGATATATTTTTATTCTCTTACTTCTACATATCTAACCCATTTGAATTGTTTATCGTAATCTGATTTCTGGATTGTTGTGAACCTAAAGCTGATACATTATTGGGTTGATTTTGTAACAAGCAAGGTTATTTGCTTGGATTAGTTAGGTTTCCTTATTGAGCCTTAGAAAAACAAGAGTGGTTGTTAGTGAGCTTTAAAAAACTAGTGGTGAATAGTTTTTTAGTTAAGCCTACAAAAACTAGAGGTTTGGTTTGCTTGTTTTGTCCTGAAAATAAGTGGTAACGGTTTTCTAGTTGAGCCTGCAAAAACTAGGGATTCGGTTTTCTTGTTGAACCCGCAAAATCAAGTTGTAACAGTTTCCCTCCACCCACCGGTGAAAAAGTGATTAGTGGACTGAAAATTCTCTAGTGGATTTAGATGAGTGGACATAGATCAAGGAGGACCGAACTACTATAAATATGGGCTTTGATTTTCTCTCTCCCTTACTCTCTCTACTTTGCTTTGCATTTACATATGATTTATATTATTGTGTGTGATTAGATCTTTGGTTTTAATTTGCTTCTGCATTTAACTGTGATTTAAATTTAAAAGATCTTTGTTATTATTTTAGTTTGCAAAAGATTTTCAACAAAGTTTTTAACTTGCTAAAAATCAAATTCACCCCTCCTATTGGATTGCCATATTGGGATTACAGTTGATATCATATATTGTGCTCTTGATATTATATTTTGGTTTAACATCCAAAGGGCTAAGATTTAAAAAAGGGCATTCTCAGATAGCATTCATAGATATGAAGGTTTAACAATTAATAGAGCTCCTTTCTTTGATGGAAGTGATTACAAATATTGAAAGACGAGAATGATGGTGTTTCTTAAATGTGAAGTCGAAGGAGTGTGGGATGCTATTGGGATTGGTCCATATGTGTCGAAGAAAACTGTCGCTGGTGTAGAAAGAACCAAACCCAAGGCAGAATGGATTGATTATGATAAAGAGATGGAGCACTACAACAACAAATCTATGCATGTTCACTTCTATTCCTTGAAAAAATCTCAATTCAACAAAGTCCATCAATGTGAAAATGCACATGAGATTTGGAGGAGATCATTTATGAAGGCACCTCACAAGTCAAGGAAAACAAAGTCTCTCTCCTTGTTCATAAATATGAGTTGTTCAAGATGGAGGAGGATGAATCCATTCAAGAAATGTTTGATCACTTCAATGACATCCTCAATGGCCTTAAAGTTCTTGGGAAGTCATATACAAACTCTGAGATTATGATGAAAATTCTAAGGGATTTGCGTAAATCATGGGCTTCCAATAAAGATGACATCCTAGAAGTTAAGGATCTATCTTCTTTACATGTGGAGGAGTTACTTGGTTCTTTACTCACTCATGAAATGAGTATGGAAGAGAAAGAAGATGAAGGCATGAAGAAAAACAAGGATATTGGCATTGCATTCAAGGTATCAAAATACATTAAAAGCTCAAGTGAGGAGAATGAGGATGAAGAAGAAAATTTTGAAGATGTCAAGTATCTCACAAATAAATTCCAGAAATTTCTCAACAAAGAAAGAAATGTAAAAGAAGCTAGCAAGAGGAGGAACAAACTGATTTGCTATGAATGTAATGAATCAGGCCATGTCAAACCATATTGCCCTTATTTGAAGAAACATGGTAAAAGGAGGAAAAGAAGAGTCATTGATTATACATCAAGCTCAAGCGATGATGATGATGCCAACAAAGAAATTGGAGGAATATGATTGACAGTAATCAAAGCCAAGGAGAAAATTCCAAATGTGGTACCCTTTTATTGAACTTAAACTTTGCTGAATTTTATTTTGTTTGCTGCAGTAACTTGATCTTATTCCTGATAGTTTATGCATATTTGACATAGTTGAACGCATTGATTAATTCAATTTGATTAATTGCATATGTAAGTGGATTGCCTGCATTGATTTTTTTTGAGGATATTTTTACTAATATGCATGTTTGAAACAAAAAGGGAGAGTTTTAATTTCAAAATCATTTATTTCAAAAATGCATTTTCTTAGAGGGAGCTATACTTGTTTTTATTAATTTCTTCGATTGACTGGGGGAGACTGTTGATTTTTCATGTACTTTTTGATGATATAGAAGGGGGAGAATATGTCATGAATTTGTAATTGTATTATCTACTGCTTACAGTTTTGATGATAACAATTGGTATCAAATGTACTTAAATGTGTTTATGTGTTTCATCATTTGTTATCCTTATTGTTTTGAACATCATATATTATTATGCTGAACTAACCAAGTGACAAGGAGTGAAATTCTTGATCAAATTACTTGTTATTAATGAATAGATGTTCAAATTCATCTATATTTCATCATCATAAAAATGGGGAGACTGTTGAGTTCAGTTTTGATGATGATGAATGCTAAACGTCCATGAAAGAAGCTCAAAGTTGCAAACTTGCTGATATCTAACCATAAAGCACTTTAAGAGTCATCAAAGCACGTTGAT